>CAJHQP010004167.1:0-58435 GCA_905132765.1 Moricandia arvensis
TAACTTTAATATGTAGTTTGTAACTTCTAAATATTTAAAAAAAATAATTAAATATATTTCTCATCAAAAAGTTAAAGTATTTTTTGTAAATAGTCATTTATTAAAAATAAATTTACATAGTGGCATCAAACTTAGGTATAAATGAATCCCTTGTTTTTTCTTCTAAAGAATCCTACTAACAAGAATGTTGTAAATTAATGTTCAGAAAAAAAAGAATGGTGGTAAATTGTGATGAAAATCTGAGAGCTTTTGCTTGGGGAAACAACAAATTAAGCTAGTCCAGTTTTTGCTATTTTCAGATTTTTTATTGTTGATGTTCTTTTTTAAAAAAAATATTAACATTGGTTAGGAGGTATTCACGTAACGGGGCTAGTTACGTTTTTCTGTATTTTTTTATCCAGATTCTTGTTTTTTCTATATCATTTGGTCTAAATCTGTTTTATGATGATAAAAGAGAACAATATTTCCGGTAACGTCCTATTGATAAGTAATACATAAGAGATGCAATACAACGTGGCATCGTTTGTTTAATAAAAAGTAAACGTAAGATGGTATTTTATAAGATATTAAATACATATTAAGTCAATGATTTAGAACCAAAATAAAAACAAACTATTATTTTTTAATTTGTTAAAAAAAATCAAATGTAAGATTCTAAAATCATTTTATTAAGATTTTTAGTTTAGATTTTAGAATAATTATAAACATTCTGGCGATGAAGAAAAAAATGACCTTTTTTAACACATGAGTGAGATTTTATAATCTTTTTAAAAAATCCTTTACAAAAAAATAATAATTATAAAACATTCCAATTTGATAGTTTGGTCATTTCACCTATAAATAAGTGTAGTTTTTCAGAAAGGTAAAATTGGTGTCATTTTCAAAATATAATTATCACATAAAGGTATTTTTCCCAATTTTTTCCTACGATATATGGCTTTTTCTCTGTTATGAATACTTTTTGTTAACTTTTTTTCTCTTTTTTATAGTAATAATCAAATTAAAAAATAGATTTATAATTTTTATAGTAATTTTTTATAGTAATAATCAATTTTGTTTTTCTTTTTTTTGATTCTAAGTCTTCCTCTTCCTTACTTTTCTGTTTACAAGCTAATTCATATTTACTTTAAATATATATTGAAAGGTCTTCTAAATTTAAATTTGCCAAACCGCTATATACCTAAGCACGACACAATAACTATTATTATTGTTTTTAAGAATTTTTATAGTATTGCGTTCTAAATCCTTAGCTTGAGCTTCCAGCTACTAAGGGATTGACTGGTTAACCGTAGCAGTTACATTCCTTATTACGGACGTTTACGAATGCGGATAGTTACAATTTTATACGTTATTAAGAGATTTAGAATGACTAGTAAAGTATTAAAAATTGTTACGTTTACAGAATATTTATGATTAGTTAACTACTAAATGCAGCAATGGTTATATAATAAATTGACAATATTTATATTTCATATAATTATAATAATGTTAAAAAATCATATTATTATAATAAATATAAAATGTTTGCAATCTATTTTTATTAACACAGTAAAAAAAATTGGCAAAAAATAATTTAAAAGTATACAAATGTAAGTACGCAGTGGTGGAGGCAGTCTATTTAGGGGAGGGGGGGGGGGGGGGGGGGTGTCAATTGACCCACATGAGTTTTAAAAATATATTTTAAGTTTTACCATTTTTTTTAAAATTAACACCAATCAAATTAATTTTAAAAATATTGTAAAGATTTTATAAAGTTTTACCATTTTTTAAAATTAACACCAATCAAATAATTTAAAAATTTATATAGAATAAAACTTCAAAATAGACCTAAAAAAGTTTTTGTCCCAAAAATAGCACTTAAAAAGAAAAATGACCAAATAGATTTTATTAAAGGATGTAAATATATATATATCTATATCCTTGCGTTAACTAATCTAAACTTAGGGTTTAGACTTATGGGGTGGGAGTTTTGGAAATGAGGTTTTGAAAATTAAAAAAATTAAAAATATTAAAATTTTCAAAATAAAAATATCTATTTAGATTATTTTTCTTTTTCAAGATCTATTTTTATGATAAAATTTCAAAAGACTATTTGAGAGATTGGACTTAATAATTTTCACCAGTATCACATTTTAATTCAAATGTAGTTTACTAATACTGATGAAGCTTTCTATTAAAATAATATTTTGACCCCTATGAGTGTTTATCATGCCTCCACCACTGATTGAACGTGTAGAGACTGCAAAAGTCGTTGATCTTAACTCTTAACTAACTTTCCACGATACGGTGTTCCGTAGAATTGAGTATTTTATTCGTTAAATTCTATTTGATTCGTTATTCGGTTCATTTCATTTCAGATATTCATAAATTTTTGAAATAAAAAAAATATTAAAAAATCAATATTTATTAAAAACGAAACAAATCATAAATATAACATATATCCACTTTGCTCCGTCCGTTATGCAAATAAATGTATATTATAATTAAATGTATAATCTCATATGTTTATCATTTTAACATATTATTTATATATATATATATATATATATATAATTAAAAAGAATATAAAATCATCGTAAAACTATAATTTTTATTAAAAAAGTATTTTATAAGAAAAATTTATTAATTTTAAAATTTAATGAAACATATAGTTTAATTTTAGTTTTATATTGTGTCAAATATATTTTATAAAAGTAAATTTGTATAGATTTTTTTAGATTTATTTGTATTGAATAAAGTCTATGAGGTATTTCTAAATATCTGTAAATATTCACAAATATTCGTTAATTTTTCAGATATCTGAAAAATTGAATATTCGTATTTTTCCGAAACAAAACAAATTAGAAAATCATATATCCGTAAAATACGAAGTAAATTTCGAATACTGAAAATTATGGTAGTATTTGATTCGTGGCCACCCTTAGTAACCCATTCGTACATGTTTCACGTTTTTTTGTGTGGCCAAATGAAGCTCTGACGACTTTTTAAACTTCTTTGCTTCCTTTCATTGTTTCTTTCGTATTTCGTGCGTTAAATATGCGTGGAACTTGTTTAAACGACATGCATGGAAAATTTTTAAACGAAATCATGGAAATTGTATTATAGAAGTCCTTTTACATACAACTGATCAAAATATTCGTAAATTTGATTCGATCATTATTCGTTTTGATTTGAATCGAAAAATCTAGATATTTGTAATTTTACCAAGTAGGCTTGGGCATCCGAGTCCTCGGGTCGGGTCCTTCGGATCCTGAAAATTTAGACCCATATAGGTACCTGTAATTTTTCGGGTCGGTTCCGGGTCGGGTCTTGTTGGGTCCGGATCGGTTCGGGTTTATAATTCCAATACCTGTAAAATACCCATAATTTTTCGGGCTCCATATCGGGTCCGAATTGGGTTCGGGTATTTAAAATCTAAAAAATACATGATATAACCCAAACTTACTCAAATTTAATTAATATTTGTCATATATATCTAAATATTTACAAAATAACTTAAATTAAACTATTAATAATTAACATAAATCATTTTTAAACTCTAAATTTTATATTTTAAAGCTTCATATTACATAAAAAATGTTACTAAATAATAATAAATATTGTTAACAAAAGATATTTCAACTAAATAGAATATAATATATGTATATATATATAACATAACACAAAAAAATCATAGTCTTGAATATACATGTTTTTAAGTCGGGTAAAAATCGGTTCTTGTCGGGCTGAGTCTATTCAGGTCGGTTCTTTTCGGGTCCAGGTCTATTCGGGTCGGTTCTCTTCGGGTCCTGGTCTATTCGAGTAAAAGAAATTTAGACCCAAAAGGTACTTGTAAACTTTCGGTTTGGGTTCGGGTCGAGTATTTTCAGACCGGGTCCGGGTCGGGTCTTCGGGTCCAGGTTAAAATGCTCAGGCCTATTACCAAGCAAAATAAATAATAAAATGCAATATTCGTAAAAAGACAAAGCAAATCTCAAATATTAATATTTTTAGAAACTGATATCTGATCCGATCTATATATATATACATATATTTAAAGAATTATATATATGTAAATATTATATTTTATGTAAAATTTAAATATTTTTATTTATTATATTATTTATTAAAATTTTCCAAACTAAATGAATTTTTTATAATAAAATATTATTATCATTTATATTATTTTGGATTTTTTTATTTATTTATTAAATTTTTTTTTTTTTTACGGATCGAATCGGATATCCGATTAAAAACCTAAAATTTTCCTGATATCGAAGAAGCTGTATATCTGGATAACAACTAATCAAATCAAATCTGATAATTAATTAGTTAAACAAAACAATTGAATCATAAATATTTTAAATACCCAGATATTCAATCCGTGCAAATCCCTACTTTTACATGTGAAGCCGTCGACATTTAACGATACCCAAAGGAAGATGACATTGCAGCTCATGTCGCCTTTGCTTGTAATGTATGGTGCGATTTGCGTACAGAGTCCATTCAATAAGAACATCAACCAAACAAAAAGAAAATCAAAATATAGATTTATAATATATTAGTGGCTCTGTTATTATAGGGGCCCAAACCAATCCCTACATATTGATGATGTCTAAGGACAACCTTTACTGTGGTATCTAAAAATCTGTTTCTTATCTTACAAATAATAATACTTTAATATTTGGTATAATTTTGTAATTAAATTGTTTTCTTTAGAAATGTAAAACCAGTCAACATATATCACTACAGTGTTTTTAGTGGTTCTTGCAGGGTGGAAGCAGAGAACGTTATCTCTCCTTCTCCCCTCTAGTTTCATTATTTTTAATATAGATTAGTTTGCTAAAAATCAATTGAAAAACTTTTGTTGGACCTGCTCTTAGATCTTATCAAGCACTCTAAGTTCCATAGATAACAAATCCTCACCAGAACGTCACATAGAATTAATAGTTATTAATTTGTACAAATAAAAGAATATCGGGTAATTTAGATTATTCAAACGAAAAAATCACACAATCGATTTGTTTAACAAAAATATCAGATTATTAAGATAATTTCATATATTTTGGATATTTTTTTTGAATAATTCAAGTTTTGGTAAAAAAAAAATTAAAATAATTTTAGTTTTCTTAAAACTATAAAAGCTATTTTACAAAGTATACATTTAGATGTTTGGTTATTTTAAATTAAATATATGGTTTTTTTGCAATTATTACTCAAAACTCAAATCAAACATAAACTAACCTAAGATTTTTTAGAATTTTTATTTTCCCTATTCACTTCAAAAATTCGAATATTCACGAAAATGTCATTATTATTATTTATTATTTGAAAATGAGTATTTTATTCTATCATTCTCATATTCATCAAGTATTTACAATATTATTATTACCATCAATACACCAACCACCATGAACAAGCAATTTAAAGCTTTTATTGCATCTAAAAATCGATTTTCAATCCTCATATCTTATTTCTTATGTTCAAAAAACTACATCTCTTTCAATTTCTCTCTATATTTATCCAAAAAACCCAAAATTTTGATTCTAAACTTTGGAAGGTTCAAACTAATGATTCTTGATCATTAACAAGTAAATATGTTTCATGATGAAATTTTATGTGCTAAGAGAAGCTAATCAAGTTATTTCACTGGTTGAAAGTATGAAATTGTTTTTTTAGATCAGTTCGTCAACAGACTTCTGTGTAAGTCTTTTGGTCGTAGAAGACTTATACGAAATTCTTCTGGTCAATGAAGATGTTACTTTGGCAATTGACTTTATATTTTTTTCTAGAGACGACTCCTCTAGAAGTCTTCTAACTTTTCTTTGTTAACAAAAAAATCTCAAAAATACCAGAGAAGACTTCCTGGTAAGTCGTCTAGAATAAACATGTTAATTTTTGCAATCTCAGAATAAACTTCTAGACGACTTACACGGAAGTATTCCGTTAGAAGACTTTCATGTAAGTCTTCTGAACTCTCGGTGGAAGTGTTGAAAGTCGTCTCAGGTTACTTTTGTATTTGAAAAATAAAAGAGAAATATTTTAATTTTAACTAGACGACTTCCATGTAAGTTTTCAGAAGACGACTTACACGGAAGTCTTCTAGAATTTTATTCTGAGATTTTTGTCAAACCTTGGTTATCACAAAGACTTCCGTATAAGTCATCTGTCGGAAGGCTTACATGGAAGTCTTCTAATTAAAATTAAAATATTTAAGTTTTATTTATCAATTGCAAAAGTAATCTGAGACGACTTACTTGGAAGTCGTCTAGTTAAATGTAAATTTAAGTTTTATTTTTCTGGTGGAAGACTTCCATGTGAATTTTCTAGAAAGAGTCAAATTTCTAACATAATTCGGTCAACTGAAAAACTAACATGTTTATCTTAGAAGACTTACCGGGAAATTTTCTCTAGTATTTTTGATTTAAAAAACAAAAGTAAGCTAATATTTATAAAGGAAGATTTCCAAAGAAGTATGTTGTAGAGTAGACTTCTCTGGAAGTTTTCCTTTGTAAATTTTCAATTGCAAAAATGACCTAAATGGAAGACTTCCTAGAAGTCTTTTGGACGACTTTCGTGGAAGTCTTATACTTCAAAGTTTAATAAACTTTCATTTTCTCTAAAACTATAAAGACTTTTTAAAATTTCTTTGTTAATTAATGTATATTAGTTGATATTGGGGTTCCTGAATGAAATTCATATCTTAATTGGTTTTAATTATGAGGTTACCAACATTCATGTTTATTAATTTTTTTAGCTAATCTGAGAAGACTTTCGTGGAAGTCTTCTACGTTAGTTTTTGTAATTTTTTAAATAACTTTAGGATATGTTTTTTAACTTTCAAAAGTGTTAAGTAACTTCAAGAATATCAAACATGGTTTTTTTTCTCTTACGGATATTCTATTACTCAGATTTGAGGTGGTTTGGAAAGCCAAACCAGAATAGAACAACCAAGGAAACAAAGATCTCTATGAAATGATCGTGCAGTCTTGGCAAGTGCGCCTGAAATTCCATTGTGAGCCCTTGGGACATGACATATCTCAAAATCTGGAAAGCATATCAATAGCGTCTTTATAGCCTCCAACTCCGTTGCAAAACTCAGCCATGCTTGAGGTTCCCTTTACCATCGCAATAATGTCCTTACAATTTGTACCAAATCGCTGGCATGACGAGTATTGAAACATGCACTCCATTGCCCATCTAAGAGCTTCCAATTCAGAATGAAGTGTTGTCTCTCGATTCCTTAGATTTCGCGTCCCCATGAGCTCAATTTTCCCACTACAGTTCTTCCACACCCATCCGAATCCACTATAATGATCTTTGGCGGTCCAAGAACCGTCCACCATACAAATATTCTTTGAGACTTAAGATCAGTGGCTCCTCGCTCCTGTGCGTTTGTGGGTTCTGATTGACCGTCTCATTAGCACTAAACCATGCAAGACATTCGCTTTCTGCATACCTTACTAACTCCATAGGGTCTCTATCAATCCTCCTAAATAGTTTGTCATTCTGGGCCTTCCAGATATACCAAATTATCTAAGGATAAGGGTCTTTGTCTGATTCAGGTGCAATAATTTCATCCTTTCTCTGAAAAAGGTAATCCATATTGGCATAAATGCTAGGTAATGGAAATAGGTTTTGACCAGAGGGCGTCGAAGATAAAGCCCACACTTTCAGGGTAGGACGACACTCAAAAATGGCATGAGTAACTGTTTCTTCCGGCTCCCCACATCTCGGACAGTAGTTGTCACATCATATTTCTATAATTCTGATTTTTTTTAACCGCCACATGTCTTGTTAAAAACTGCAACATAAGATGGCACATCTTCTAAGGTGCTTTTACTTTCCAAACAAAGGTTTGGAGATATGTTATACTAGGTTCACATTTCTCTCCCTCCACAACTTTCCTCAAAAGGTTTCGGGCCACCCAATAACATGATTTAACTGTATACTGGCCATTCTTGGTATATCTCCAGCAGCAAGTATCTTTGTGATTTGTCATACTTGTAGCTAAACTCCTTATGAGAGGAATGTCTTCCGTATTAACATAATTTGTCAGCAGTCCAAAATCCCATTCCTTTGACTCTTGATTTATTAAATCGATAACTCTCATATTCAGGTGCAGCACTAGAGCACTGGGATGGACCGGTCTAGCTGGCATTGTCGGGATCCAAGGATCCTCCCACACCTTAACCTCAGTCCAGAATGAACCTTTTTCTGATACCAGTAGCAATAGACTTCGCGACGCTGAGATGCTAGTCCACAATTATGATGGGCTGTTAAGCGAAATTGAACGCAAAGGCGAACTCATTTGGTAATATCTTCCCTCAACACCCTCGCCACCAGTGAGTCCGGATATTGAACTAATCTCCATAATTGTTTTGCTAATAAATCCAAATTAAATTCATGTATCCTACGGAATCCCAATCTTTCTTCACCTCTTGGTTTGCAGATTTTTTCCCATTTCGCCCAGTGTGTACCTCTCTTTGGTGGATTTGAACTCCACCAAAAATGTACAATGGCACTTGCAAAATTTTCAAAAATCTCTAATGGTAGCAAGAAGGTAGACATCACATATGTCGGCAATGCTAATAATATGGATTTAATTAGAACCTTTTTTCCTCCTTTCGATAATTATCTACCCGTCCAACCATTCACTCTATGCATCAATTTGTCCTTGAGGAAAGCAAGAAGTTTGCCTTTTGAGCCACTAATATCTTCTGGTATTCCCAAATATGACCCCATCCCTCCTTTGTTTTGGATTCCTAAATTATCTTTAATATATTGTTTAGTATGAGAATTTATCTTCTTACCAAATAACAAGGAAGATTTCTCAAAGTTGATGCACTGACCTGACGCTTTTCCATATTTCCTAATCACTTTCATTACTTCTTCACATTCACGGGGCTCTGCCTTACAGAAGAAAATACTATCATCAGCAAATAGAAGGTGAGATATCGAGGGACATGCGCGTGTAACACGCATCGCCGTTATCTTCCCTTGATTCTCGACATGATTAAGAAGGCCAATGAGCACTTTCGTGCATAGAATTAAGATGAAAGGAAACAAAGGATGTCCTTGGCGTAAGCCTCTTTCCGGGACAATGTTTCCTTGGCTGAACATTCATGATCACTTTGTAATTAACTGAAGTTATGCATCACATGATCCAATTTATCCATATTTCTAAAAACCCCATCTTTTGCATGACTGCCTGGATGATGGTCCATTCCATTCTATCATACGCTTTGCTCATATCCGTCTTGATGGTCATCCTCTTACTTCGTCCGTTTGGTTTAGGTCTCAACGCATGAAACATCTCTTGTGAAATCATACCATTATCAGAAATTTGTATTCAAGCAACGAACACATATTGAGTTTCGGAAATTAATCCTGGTATAAATTTTTTAATCTCTCGCATAGGACCTTAGAGATTATCTTATAGATAACATTGCACAGGCAAATAGGCTGGAACTTGGACATCTCATTTGGTTTATTAACCTTTGGGATAAGGCAAATATTAGTGTCATTTAATCCATTTGCCATTGTTCCATAAAAATGAATTGGTTAACTATAAGGGTTAAATCCTCCTTTACGATATCCCAAAATTTTTGGTAAAAAAATGTTGTCATTTCGTCTGGCCCTAGGGATTTATCTGGATGCATCGTGAACAGAGCTAGTTTAACTTCTCATTCTGTAACCGGAGCTGTGAGCTCTTCATTAATTACCCAGGTAATCTTGGTGGATACCTCCGATAAAGCCTCATTTATATTCTCATCATTAGATGACCCAAATAACTCCCTAAAGTAGCTAGTATCTATGGCTACTAGACCATCATCATATTCCACTGCATTTCCATTGGAATCGATAAGCTGAGTGGTTTTGTTTTTTGCTCTTCTTTGATTTGCTATTGAATGGAAAAAATTTGTATTTACGTCGTCTTCTCTAAGCCAGAAGACTCTACTCTTTTGTTTCCAGAATATCTCTTCAGCCTTAAGAGCATCAGATAATTCCTTCAAAGCCTCTGTTAATTCCTCAGTTGTGGCGTCATCATTCAGTTACAGCCCCTCCACCTTTTCCTTGATATCCTTCACCTATTTACCTGAATTTAAATCATGCTGCCTCCTCCACTGTCCTAAGGCTTTGCGACAAATTGATATGTGTCCCATAATATTTGTATCAGGTGGAAGTTCTGGAGATTTTCATCCATCCAGAATAACTTGTCGTAGTTCCTCATTTTCAATCCACCGTTTATCGAATTTGAAAGTTTTTGATTTTCTGACAGGTTTTGTAAGGATATTTGCTAGAACCATACGATGATCCGATCCCCAAAGCCGCATAAAATGTACCCCAGAATGTGGAAACTTCTCATGCCAATCCTCATTACCAACAACTCTATCTAATCGATATCAGACTGTGGTTCGCCCTGCCCTTTTTCCAACCCATGATAACATATTTCCAGAACATGAAAACTACAGCATTCCACAATCATTAAGCATCTGTTTGAAAGATAAGAATGAGCTATCTGAACGAGGTCTTCCTCCTACTTTTTCATTATGACACGTTATTTCATTAAATTCACCTATCATAAACCAATGTTCTACTCTCGTGGTTGAGAAACGCGTAAGACGTACCCACACTTTGGTCCCTTCGTTCAACACAAGATCACCATACACAAGCATCATATAGACTTTTATTCTATCAATGATTGCCTCTACATCAATCATTATGTTATTTAAAAATAAAACATTAATTTTAAATTCTTATAAAGAAAATAAAGCAAACCACCTCTAAGGCCAAGTGGCTCAACGGTAAACAAATGATCAAATCCTAAATTGGTCTGTATATTTTGCAACATTGACCTATTATTCTTCTTCTCAGAAAGAAACACAAGTCATGGGCGATACTTCTGAAATATCTCCTTAAGGCGTCGAACTGTGAGGTTGTTCCCAATCCCTCGACAATTCTAACTGATTGTCCTCATGGCTCCATGTTTGATGAGTTTTTAGGCCTCATTACTTCCTCCTTTCTTGCATGCCTATCTCCCATCTTCTTTGCACTAGGTCGTCCATATTTACAAGCTCCACTAGTCATATTTAATCCCAGAGACTTAGATCGTTTGCTTGGAGATCCCCGACGAAGGAACTCAAGTTTCTTACTTGGGAAGCCCAAAGGAGCAACCATTTTGGCACCTGGTTTCACCACTCTTGTTGCCTTCTTTCCTGATTTTGATCTCCTTTCCACAACATATAGGGGTTCTGACCATTTAGCTTCAGATTCCAAGAGCTCCTCTTCTAGTAATTCGTCCTCATTAGGTTCAACTCCAGCATTCCTTCATCTTGCTCTGCCATCTCCATGTCATCCAATGCACCAATAATCTGATCATCCCTAGTCTCAGGCTCATGTGTAGGTGAGAAGGAAAGTGCTTGATCTGCTCCTTTGTTGCGGACAGTTACATTACCATCCATATTATTATCCCATGCTGATGGGGTCAAAATCATACTCGCTATCATCCTCCTTTGTCGAACATCCCCACTCCTCTGCTGCTCATCGACCGGAGATCGAGGGATAGCTGATATTTGTTCATAAGGAATAATATCTAGTGAAGAATCGCGAGTGTCCTCACGGGAGGCTTCAGAGTCTCCCTTCCAATCATTACCATGTATATCTGGACGTCTCCTACCCTCCTCATTATCCACGTTGCCCGCTGGTTTAGCTCTCCATCTTTGATCTGGTTTGCGATGGTATGGTTCATACCGACTTTCTCCATATCTGTTACTTCTAGAATAGTATTTTCGATTCCTGGAAACTCTGTCTGCACGGTCCTCCCATCAGTAATTATACCTATCCCTGGAGTGAGGTCGGTTGTGGTTATTCTCATATCGTCGCTCTGCTATGTCATGTCGGTATGTAATATCCTCTCTATGATCCTGATTTTTCCTTTGCCTCAAGGATAGCCGAGGTGCCTGGAGGTTTTCATGCTCTTCATGTGCCGGAGAGTGGTGAATATGTCGCTCAGGTGGAACCTGAACTCTAGAGAAAACATCAGAACGCTCTCTTGGGGCCTAAAACCGAGTTTGGATACTTGAAAACGGGCAATATCCTTTCGCATGGGAAATCGATCCACAAATAGAGCAGTGTTTGAACAACATGTCGTATTTGATTTCAATGGTAACCTCATTCCCTTCTGGCGATTGAAATTTCCTTGAGAATTTTATTGGTTGACGTGAGTCTATCTCAATGAGCATACGACCCTCAGAGAGCTCCAATGTATCAACATGGCCAATTCTCCCACCAATAGTCCTCAAGTTTTTATTTGTCCATAAGTGGAGAGGAAAACCAACCAGCTGAACCCAAAATGGGATTATCCATGGATAATCGTCGTGATCAATCGGTTCCCAGCGGACCAAAACGAACATACAAAAGTTGAAATGATAAGGACTCTGTCGAAGAACATATTTTAAATCCTCCTCGGAGCTGAAGTTAAAGAGAAATTTTCCATTTCCCAAGTCGTTTGTTGTGATCATATCCTGTAAACCCCATTGTGATGGCATCATTTGAAGATGTTTCTCCACTTTTTGTTTCTTTAGGTTTAAATTTTTTTAATAAGACTCAACCGGAATTCTTTCATGACAAAGGCATCATCATGATCCGTGAGTTTTATTGCCTTATCATCATCTTCGTACAACTCTCCCTTTTCTTTGATATCTGCTGAATGAGCAAACAACATTATGTATGAAGATCCCATATGAGGGAATCACCGATGAACCGCAACCACTAGAGGACGAGAGCGGAGGCAAAACTGTTACAATTGATATCGTCGAATGATGTACAAAAAAATAATGTCTAAGCTAATACATCAAAGAATGTATTAGTTAAAGCAAAGATCAGTCGAGTTGATAAACATAGTGAAGCCATGGGTAGTTGTGATATGACCCTACGATTGTCAATCTGGAAAACAGAGAGAACCGTCGTTAGAAGCTAGAAGTAGGAACCGCAACCACCGGAGAATGAGCCAAAGAATCAAAGCAGGGACCGGACTCCGCTGGATCATCGAATGATCGAACACAATAGACAATTATCTTATGCATCAATGATAGTTATTGACACAGCCCAACACATCAATGGATATTAGGGAAGGATGATCTTCGACACAGAAGCTTGGCAGATTCGTTGAGAACGTCATAGACCCATGATGAAGACAACGATGAAGATGACAGATTGCAGAGCAAGGAATGGTGAAACCAGAGACAAAGATCCCGTGGTTAAGTCTGATAATCTTACACCAAAAGGTGTCAAAACCAAAGAGAGAACATGAATCAAAGAGATCCAGTGATCATGAATCGCCATCGCCAGATCGCCAGTTGTCAGAGCTAGGGTTTTTGATCGCTTTCCTTTGACAAGGATAGTTTGGTATATCAAACATGGTTTAAAGTGTCTTCTTAAATCATAAGATATACTTTTTATATTTTATGAAATTTGAAATTTCAGTTTTCACTTAACATTTGAGTTTCCCGCTTAAATTTAAATTTTTCACTTTAAATTTAAATCTTCTGAGAAGTCTTTTATGATGTCTTCCGAGAAGAATTCCGAAAATTCTTCTGGAAGACTTCCCATAAGACTTCTAGTGAAACTTTTATATGTTTGAACTTATGTAATGTTTGATATTTTGTGAATTTGGCTAAGTTCTCTAGAGAAGTCTTCTCCCTTAGTTATAGTAAATTTAACTATTATTTTTCTTATTGTGTTTTGCTATTGAAGTTGTATCAGTAACTTCAATAATATCAAGTATTTTTGGGAAGATAATATTGTAGACATGAACATATTTACCAAAAAAAATCATTAATATCTCTTTAAATTTACAAAGAATTCACAATTAAAGGACTACACCTACCAATCACAAAACAGACCGTAAACAAAATTATTATAGACTCCACTTGACATGGGAGAAGACTCCGTCAGAAGACTTCCAGGAAATTTTCTAGTATATTATATGTTATAAGACTTCTGAGAAAACTTTCCACAAGTCTTCCAAAGTCTAACTCATATTTAAAAAACCTGTGAATCCAAAAACGTTCAAATGGCTTCGAAACTGAGAAACTTAGTGGAAGATGAGATAAGTCTACATTTAAATAACTTACAAAAAGACATATCCAAAAAAATAGTTCTACCTTTAAAGTAGTAGAAGATGGAAAATAAAACTTGCAAAAGAAGATAAACTAGTGAGAAAGACATGAGACAAAAAATGATAAATTGATATAAAGTTTGGTTTTCTCAAGTTTTAAGAGACTTAAGAGAGGTTGAAGAGCTTTAGTGTAACAACCCGCCTTGTGGGACCCAGTTGGCGCTGCCGCGCATCGACCCTAACCTCTCCCATGTGATACAACCTACCTGAATTCACCCATAGGTCTCGGCTCACATGTGGGTTATTGGTTCGCTTGGCATTACTCGAACCCAAGACCTCACCTTTTAACAACAATCCTACAGAGAAGTTGTCACCAATTGACATACATATCATATGGGGTTGGTTGTAATTCCACTAACCTTTTAGATTACTTTTACATTTGATTCAAGTTTAAATATTCTTTTGGGGTTATAATCAAATTTTGAGTCATATTTGACAAATTCTCCATAAATATAACTAATATTCATAGTTATATTAGTTTTATATGGGTATTGGATATCTATTTAATTCTCGTTTTAGCTTTGATTTTGTTAGAATACTATTTTATAAAGTAAAAATTGTTTAAGTATTTAAAATTTTGGTTTGATTTAGGTTCAGTTCAATCTTTTTGATTTCTAATTCTTTGGTTTCACAGAAAAACAACCTTTGCCTACTAGAACCTTTAAGTTTGTTTTTTTTATCGGCAAACGACTATTCTATTACTCAAACTTGAGGTGGTCTGGGTAACCAGACCGGAATAGAACAACCAATAAAAAGTAACTCCCTATAGAAGGATCTAGCTGTCTTATCTAAAAATCTGAAAACTGGTTGCGAGCTCGAAGAACATAAGAGATTTTGAAGTCCGGGAAGCAAATCAGTAGCGTTTCTATCCTCTCCAGTTCTGTAGCAAAGCTTGGCCAAGCGTGAGGGTCCTTGATCATAGCAATCAGCTACCTTTAAGTTTGGTTAAAGAGCTAAAAACCGCTATATGGAAATTATATCAAAAAAGAACTATAAGCCAATAAGAAACAAAGAATGTTACATTTTGGTTTATACAGCTATATTTGATTTTTTCTGTAAATTTTGATTTATACAAAAAAAACTTTACAAACAATTTTATTAGCTTTCAAATTTTTTGATATCCCCTATATATTAAAAGAGAAACGTTCTTAATAAGTAACATGTAAATTATAATATATTTACAAGATTGATATTATGTTGATGTGTCAGCCAAGGTTTTTCACAACTTACATTTCACAACACATCTCTTACTAGATTAAATACATTTTATATCATTGGAAATCCCTTATATAATTATTTCCTTAAATAAAAGCTACGAAATTACCTATTATATGAAAATTAATGATCTGAATAAAAGATTTGATAACAATTTTTGTATATTTCATCATTTCTATTTAATTTTATATTCTTAAAAAATAAAAAATTACATTAAACATGTAATAAAATATATTTTTCTTATATGCTATAGTTTGAGATTTTTTAAACGATTATAAAATATTAAGACTGTTAAATCCACATTAAATTGTAATCAATGGTTTAACTTTGTTTGTTATAATAAAATACAAATAATCATAAAATCATAAAAATATGAAATTCCATATATATATATATAATATTTTTAAATTAAAATATATATAATATAAAATACATAAACATGCTAATTTAAAAAACTTCATTTGTAGGAAGCCTCAATTAATAAATATTCATATTAATAAAAATAATATGTTTGTTACATCAAACATAAATTGTTAATAAAATCATATGAGTAAAAAGCCTCAATTAATAAATATTTATATTAAAATATACTATATATCTATGTCAATATCATTTAATTTTAATTATATACCACATAAAATAAATAAATGATTATTTTGATTTTTTATCAACAAAATTATTTAAAATAAAAAGAGGAATTTTTTTTATTTATGTGTTTACTCTAATTTAATTATATACTTGACTCTCAATTATTCAATAGAATTATTATTGCATAATACGTAAATGAACATAAAATAAATAAAAATATTAATATGTATAAATAATTTGTATACACAATTCATGTTTATTCCGTGTAAGCGCGGATTGCAATATTATTTGATCATATCATTTAAAAAATTCAACTTTTCATATCGAAGTGAGATGGTAAATTATAACATCCAGATGATATTATTGAAAACTAATGTAAATTAAATAGGTCTTTAAAAACAAAATATCAGTAAACATGAGCATATTCATCAATCTTATATTGACGGTCCATGACTTTACGTTTGAAGACTTATGACATAGTTGAATGATCAAAGTTAATATTTAAAAATTATTAATATATAAATTTCACTCCGAGCATGCTGTAGTATATAACTATTTGCATTACCACTTCGATGCATTACTATTGCTTAATTGAAATTAACCTTGCATTATACTACGATGGACAGCTCTCCATTAACTATTGCCTTACTGTTGAATAATTGAAATTGCCCCTTCGTGACACATTTTGTAAATACACTCCATAAATGTTTTTTTTTATTAATATTGATCCTAATTCCTATAGCATCATACTTAATGTCATTTAAGTTATGATACCATCCATAGTGAAATCTTGCCATAGCTTGTGTACTATATATAGGTGTCAAAGAGAGCTATGTTCCCATATCTTAAGCACAATATTAACCATGATTACTCTTTTTATTAGTCTTCAATTTTATCTCTTCTCTTTGGTCCTTGCAATCTCCGGCTACATTTTCCTCAGGAAACTTAGTAAACATGAAGTTGACAGCTCAACCATCCCTGAGCCATTAGGAGCTTTGCCTTTATTAGGCCACATCCATCTTCTGCGCGGTAAAGGGCTCGTCTGCAAAAAACTAGCTGCCATGTCCGACAAGCTTGGTCCCATCTTCTCCCTCAAGTTAGGGTTTTACAGGCTAGTTGTAACCAGCGACCCTGAGATACTCAAAGGGTGTTTCACCACCAAGGACTTGGTTCTAGCCACCAGGCCCAATATAGCCTTTGGTCGGTATGTAGGTTATAATAATGCAGCCCTCGCGCTGGCTCCCTATGGAGATTATTGGCGTGAGTTACGGAAGATCGCCACCGTCCATCTCTTTTCAAACCAGAGTATGGAGATGCTTAGCCACATTCGTTACTCGGAAGTAAACGAGTTTCTTAAACTCTTATACAAAGGGAGTGGTACCTCGACGGTAAAGATTGACATGTTGTTTGAGTTTTTGACCTTCAATATAATCCTTAGGAAGATGGTTGGGAAGAGGGTTGGATTTGGCAAAGTGAAGAGCGAGGAGTGGCGTTATAAGGAGGCGATGAAGCGTAGCGAGTACTTGGCTGCTGTTTTCGTGATAGGCGACGTGATTCCATGGTTGGGATGGTTGGATTTCGCCAAAATTGCTCAAATGAAAAGAACGTTTAAAGAGCTTGACTCGGTCATTAATAAGTGGCTCCAAGAACAACTTGAGAAAAGATCAAGAAAAGAAAAGAATCAAGAAAAGACTATCATGGATCTATTGCTTGACATCTTACCAGAAGATGTTGTGATTTGTGGACATGTACGCGATGTAATTGTCAAGGCAACTATTTTGGTATGTGCGGTTCTAATACTTTCTTTAATTTGGATATAGATTATGAAATACAACATCGGTAATAAGTTGTTATATTATATAATAATACTGTAGAATTCTATAAATTAATGTGAGACTATGAATCTTTTTTACTTAAAGGGAAAATCTTCTTTTCTAGATTTATATTTCAAAGATAATTATATTTTTTTTTAAAAATAAAAATATTTGATTGCACTATATTATATATTTAAATTTTATACATTTGGATTTCACATATCGTTGTTTAGACGATTTAGTATATTTTATGCTCTGAGATTACATATCCTAGAATAAAATATATTTTAAAATGTAATTTGATAAAATAATTTAGTATTATGATAAAATGAAAGTTAAACTTAAATTTGATGAAAATAAAAGTACAATGTTTCTTATAACTTATAGAAATTTTAAATAAATAGTAATTATTATTTATGATTTTAATGGCCTACATTTATTTAAGAGTTCTGAATTATCTTATGAAAGTATGCCATATTTACACTGGTCTGACTTTAAAATCAAGAATAATTATTAATTTATCAAGTATTAAATGTTTACGTTGCATCCTTGTAATATATATTAGTTATCAAATTGGCTTTGCGTTAAGTACGTACTAGTAGAAACCAAGATGAATGTCTGTTACTTGCTGTAGGTTCTTACACTTACGGGGTCAGACAGCACATCCATCACCCTGACATGGGCGTTATCACTGCTACTTAACAATCCGACCGCTTTAAAATCAGCACAAGAAGAGATTGACAATAGTGTCGGTAAAGGGAGGTGGGTTGAAGAATCCGACATTCGAAACCTCAAGTACCTACAAGCTATCTCAAGGAAACTCACCGGCTTTACCCACCGGCTCCTCTTACAGGTCAACATATCAAAGGCTCTCCTAGCTTGTTGTTTAACCTTTTTTGAAGTTTTTTGTCACAAAAAATAGACATTCAAAGAAAAAATGATTAAATAGATCTTTTTTATTTTGAAAATTTTAATATTTTTTAAATTTTTTAATTTTTAAACCCCAACTCCAAAACCTCCACCCCGTAACTCTAAATCCTAAATTTAGATTAATTAACCCAAAGGTATAAATATATATTTACATCCTTTAATAAAATTTATTTTGGTCATTTTTTCTCTTTCAATGCTATTTTTGGGACAAAAATATTTTTAGGACTATTTTGGTTTTATCTCTTTTAGGATCTAGTAAATATTATCTTGGTTGTGAAAATGTTGGATGAGCAGGAATCAGAGAAGCAAGGGAAGGTTGTTTACTTGGAGGATACCATATTGAGAAAGGCTCACGCTTGCTAGTCAATATCTGGAAACTTCACAGAGATCCTAAGATCTGGCCTGACCCGGAAACCTTCAAGCCTGAGAGGTTCATGGAGGAGAAATCTCAATGTGAAAAGAGAGACTTCGAGTACATCCCGTTCAGTGCAGGAAGAAGATCGTGTCCAGGGGTGAATCTTGGCCTAAGAGTCGTTCACTTAGTGTTGGCTAGGTTGATTCAGGGGTTTGAGTTGCGTAGAGCGTCTGATGAACCTCTGGATATGGCTGAAGGGCCTGGTTTAGCCTTGCCAAAAATCAACCCTGTGGAAGTCGTGGCTATGCCCCGGCTGGAACCTGAGTTGTACCATTTACTGTAAACCGTGTTATCAGGGGCCTCTTGAGATCATGCCTTTCAGATGCCAAAATATCTACTTCCCTATGTTTAGTAAAAATTGTTATTTTGATATTTTTTACATAGATTAAAAAAATGATTGGAATACATTATTTTCTTATTTAATACACTTATTCAACAAATAGTATTTGAGATAAATAAAAGTTATTTATAAAACTAATATTTTTAATTAATATTGAGCTCAAAGTTGCATTGGAATTCGAAAGTGACATTTTTATGTAACAAAAATACAGATGGTGTAAAAAAAACTAAAATAACACTCTTTGAAATACAGATGGTGTATCTAATAATTGTTTAATATGTTAGGAGAAAAACACAAATAAGAAATCAAAAATAAAAAGGAAGTTTACTGCTTAGATTAAGTTTGTGTTTCTATATTCCACATATAAAAATGAATTGTTTTCTATAAATTTAAATCTATTTCATAAGATCTAAGAGAAACTTTGAGAGTTGTAGTTTTGAGAAGTTTCTAAAGCAATAAGAAAAGTTGTTCATATAAATCTTTGTGTTTCTAGAGATTTGAATTAGGTATCAGAAATTTAGTTGAATCTTCGATCTTGGTGATAGGGAAAGAGATCACGTAAGCAATATAGCGGGCGTGACTAAAGTTGTGCCTCACACAAAGGACTTTGGGATCCACATCCATCCAATGTCCGATGTTGTCATCGACAAACTATACAGTTTGGTCGATATGGAGAAGGTTTTGATGTGTGTTTATGAAGTGTGGGACACAATCGAACCCTATTTGGATGATCAAAAGAAGAATGATGTTGCAACTGTTCTTTTGTTTCAATTTGTTCCCAAAAAATTGATCTCCAGGTGGGAGAACAAACCGCATCAAAAGAGTTTTTGAACGCCATCAAGTCACGACACATTGGAGTTGATCGTGTAAGCGAGGCGAGAATTCAGGCGTTAATGACGGAGTTTAATAGGTTGAAGATGGATGATAATAATACGATCAATGAATTTGCGAGAAAGATATCAGGTTTTTCATCCAAGGCAGCCTCGTTGGGAAAAACATAAAAGAGTCGAAGATGGTGAAGAAATTCTTGAAGGGAATTCCGAGACATAAGTACATCCAGATCGTATCATCTCTTGAGCAAGTCTTAGACCTAAATTCTACGGGTTTTGAGGACATAGTTAGAAGGCTAAATGTGTATGAGGAGCGTGTAAGGGAAGATACTCATAAAGAAGTCCAAGTGAAGCTTATGTTTTCAAATAACGACCAACATAGTCATAGGAACTATGTGAGTTTTCGTGGTAGAGGTAGAGGAATAATGGAAGAGGCAAATGTCGAGGGTGGTTCAACAACCAAAACCATGTGTTACACACCAAAGAAAAAAAACTCTAAAAAGAATCATTCAAAAGTAATATGTTGGAGATGTGACAAGCCATGTCACTATGCAACTGTTTGTCTCAAGAAACCAGTAAAGAATCAAGAAACAAACTTAAACGAGTAACAAGAGGCTGATGCCCTCTATGTACACGAAGTGGTGTTCTTGAATGAAGAAAAAGTGATTCAGAAGAATATCGATATAAACAAAGGCAATGCAATGGGATAATGAGTGAGTAATCACATGACGGGAATAAGGAATTATTTTCGAGTTTGGATCAAAATACCAAAGGGAATATGAAGTTTGATGATGGTTCGTTGTTTAATATTGTAGGAAAGGTGTGGTTACTTTTGTGTGCAAGTCTGGAAGAAGGTACTCGAAGATATATATTACATACATGATCTGAAGCATAATATATAGAGTCTTAGACAAGCAATAGAAAACGGATGTGAGGTTAACATGAAAGATGTCTATTTAACACTCACAAAATAGTGTGGAAGGTTGCTAGTACGAGCTACAAGATCTTCAAACCGTCTCTAGAAAACCCCCGATGGAGATTAGCTAAATAGAGTGTTTACATGTCGGAGATGAATATGCTACATGGAGGTGGTATGGTCGACTAAGATATATAAGTTATGGCGTGATGAACAACGTGGTAAAGAAGGAGATGGTCGCAGGAATACCAAGTGTAATACACAAAAAAACGTGTGTGGTGCATGTTTGGCAAGGAAGCAGATTAGAAATTTATTCCCAATTAAAGTCATGTTTCGTGCGACAAAGCCATTGGATTTATTGCATGGAGATTTGTGTGGACTGATTACACCACCAACTCCAGCCAATAATCGGTATGTCTTTGTCCTAAGATGACTTTTCCATGTATATGTGGACTATACTTTTGAAGGAGAAGAGTGAAGCATTTGATAAGTTCAAAAGGTTTAAAGAAAGCATTGAAAAGTAAACCAGGTCAACCATTACAACCCTTTGCACCAATAGAGGAGGAGATTTTACCTCATCTAAGTTGAAGATGCTGAACTACTTATAGGTTGAAGGTATGGTAGCCGAGTTGGAATATATCACAAGAAACAAGATATGTGAGCATGTACATAAACCGGTTGGTGTTAAACCTATAGGGTTAAAGTGAATCTACAAGATTCAAGGAGTATGTGAGATCACTATAAAATAAGAAAGATATCACAAGAAATTTTGGGTGACACAAAGATGGAAGCATGTAACACAACTCACGTACCAATGAATTCAATTTTAAAGATCTCAAAAGCTGAAGATGAACCAGAAATAAATGATACAGAATACAAAAGAATAATAAGTTATCTGTTCACACAAAACCAAAGATAATTATTGGTATGTACAATACTCCTCCTTTTGAGTATTATGCTTAACATGGATTCTGTTTTGGTTTTGTTGAGTTTCAATCCGCAAGTTCTGTGCAAAGCGCATTTAGGTAACAACAAATGGTGTTACTAGTGCTATTTTTTGGACTATGTCCATCTGAGGCTAACTAACTGTTACGTATATATATTTGGTGGATTTTTAGTCATCACCTATCATATTCAATGGACAGAAAGTAGTTGGTGAAGAAAAAACGATCGACCGTTGTCTGGCTTTCAACACTTGAGAGGAATTGAAACTTTAAAGAACCTAAGAGATTTTTGTTCATCATTCGTTGTTAAAACAGGGAACTGAAAAGGACGTTGAGCGTTTGGTGAGGGACAGGCTACAGAAACGAAGGTGGAAGAGGTCGTGGGAGCTTTGGAGGTGGAAGAGGAGGAGGCTATGGTCGGATGATGTGATAGATAGTTAGAGATCTCTTCGTCCGAGTCAAAGTTGAAGGGGACGATAACTGTTGAATTAGCTAGGCTCACATTTCATAATAAATATAAGCTTTGATTATATGTTGCCATCGAATTACGATGGCAATGAACAAAATACATTTATTCTAATTCCCTCAAAAATATATAAATAAAACAGACAGAACAAACTAAGTTACAAATTTTCAGACATTGGCTTTCAGATTCTGTTGAGAAAAGAAAATATTCATAGTTCAGAGGCCAAAATTGCAAGCCTGAACAAACTCCAAGTCGTAGTCAACGTGTTTGGTCCAAAGCGGCCTAAACTGGTTCATAGCTATGTCCAGCCACGGCTTCATATTACCGTTAAAGTGTACCACCGCAGCGTTACGGATCTCATCCATACTAATGCTCGGATTGTAACCCAGTCCAAGCACATGCCACGATTTGTCCAGCGGCTTTGTGGTTGAGTAAAACGTGATCAGTCCCGGTGGTAACGTCCCCAGCTTCCACAGAGCTCTATTCTCGTTCTGTAATTCATACAAACACACAACAAAGGTCAATAACACATTCTTGTCAAATGGCAGAAACGTATCACAATAAAAAGGGTTACCAGATTTTGCCAGTAGTGATATTCTTCTGTGCACTTCTCTCTTCTCCAAGCATCAAGATCAAAGAAGTTCATCCCATAAGCCCACGCGCATGCTTTGGGATTAAACTTCTCTTTGATCAAAGGATGCGAGAAGTTCATGTACTGAGCATACGATGAAACGAACCGAAACAAGTCTCTACAGCTCCATTCACTTTCCCATCCATATCAATCTCCCAAAGCCCCGTTAAATCCTTCTGCACAACCACATCATCGTCCAAGAAGAGTATCCTATGCAGCTTCGGGTACATCTCAGGCAAATAAACCTCAAATGATTCAATATAGACAGATACTTCGGGTTCCTAAACTTCATATTGGTTGTATCCTTGGTCGCATTCTCAAGCTTATTCTCGAAATAGAACTTCTGAAGATTCGAAGACTCCAACTGCTTCAACACAGGCACATAAGAAGAGTTCAAAAACGTGTAATCCTCCACAGCTTTCACTTCCACATGAGCTCCTTTATACTCCTTGAGCTTAAACATAACCTGCATCGCCCCGAGATTCATCTTATCAGTCACAACGTGGAAGACATGCTTCCACGGCTCCTTTGCATTCTTCACAGCGGAGTTCACCACCACTGAAGCTGCAATCACATTATCTGAAAATATCGCGTAATGGTAAAGACTCGGATCCTCGAGCTCCGCTGGTTTATCTTTCCCTTCATCAGTGTACTTCTCAGGGTGAGCGATCCTCTCTTCCATCAACCTCATGGCAAGGCAATGCAGCCCCTTTGGAATCGATTTCGCAGCGATCAAGCTGGAGAACGCTCCTTGCTTCTTAGCATTCGTTAGCTGTTCGTTAACAGCGAAGATCGTGTCCTTCAGCTTCTGGATCTTGAGCTGATTATCGAAAGATTCTTTGGCTTCAGCGATCACTTGACGAGTCGTTTTGATACGTTCTTTAACTTCTTTCTCGAACTGACGAAGCGTGGATTCGTCGATGGAAGATCCATCGGAATCGTAGAGAGCTTTGTACGATGGTTTGTTGATCAGATCTGTGTAGTTTCTCGAAAGATCCGCGAAGATTCTCACGAGTTTCGAGTTCTCGAGCTTGAGTTTCCGAGCGTAAGAGGCGTAAGCTAGTGCTAATGATCGGTGATCGTCGGCTTGTTTACGAATCTGGATTAATCGTGGCTTGAGAGGATCCGATTTGATATCCAACATGGATCTTCTGATGGATCCGACTCCATTTGAGTATCCAACACCCTAAAATTACACGAAAATGAAGATGAAATTTGAAAATTAAACTCAAAATCAGATGGAAACAGGTTTGTATCGGAGAGATCTGGTGAAGAGAACTTACGGAAAGGAGATCAGGTGAATCATTAGGCTCGGAGGTGAGGAGGAAGGAGAGAGTGAAGAGGGAGAGTGCGATAGTGGCGAAGAAAGCTGTGAGTCTGATTCTGACGCCGAAGCTGGTAACCGCCGGAGATCCGCCGCCACGTAAGAGTCGGTGGTGATTAGCCATTTTGAGTGTTACTTTACAGTTTCATTCAATTAAGCTATTAATGGAGTGTCTAGTGCAGCCGAATAATCTCAAATGATTGATAATGAGAAACAAAAATGTCGGTAAGCTTTTTTTTACAACTTTTAAAATGTTAAATTAAATATGATAGTCAAATCCAATGAGTTTCGATACAAACTTCTTTTATCAAACTTTCTCATTCACATTGCCACTTGCGAGTTGGCAGTTAGTGTTTATATACCAGATCTGAAATTTGGTTGAAAGAACATGTAAACTTTTATATAGAAAAAAAAATCTAAATTGATGTATATATATATATATATATATATATGAAACTTTATAAATACATTTATACCTGTTAGATTAACTAATAGGAAATTTCACTTTTATCTTTCATTTGGTAAAATAAATATTTTCAAAAATACATATGTACGAGATTTCAATAAAAATACATTTATTCTCTTGATTTATAAATAGAAATAATTATTTAAATAAATAAAATATTTTTGTAGTTTACGAATTATAAATTTTCAAATTCAAAGATTTGTATTATTCTTTGGATTTACTTTATCAAAAAAAATTTGATTTTCAGATTTTCTTTTTAAAATTCTAAAATGCATTTTGAAACTATTTTAAAAAAAATTCTTTTAATTTTAAGTATTTATTTATATTTTTTATTAAAATTCTAAACTTTACTCTCCAAAATCCTACCCCTCAAATCTAAACACTAAGAGGGGGTTATCGGGAGATGAATTTGTTTGTGAATTTTAAGAGTTGATAGATTTTAAAAGTTATGTGGACTTTGAAACTATATATGCATTGACTTATGAAATTTGATCATAATTTTTCAGAGATTGGTATAGATTTTATGAATTGGTATCACCTTTTTTATGTCATTCTTTTATAAAATAATAAATCTATAATTTATATTATTCTAAATATATAGCACGATTATTTGTATTTTTCAAAACATGCTTTTTTGTCAAAAAGGAAAGTAATAATGATACACACAAAATCATATTAATATGATAAGAATAATATTTTATTAACAAATTTAACCATCTTATTTTCTTTTAGTCATTCATTTGTTATTTTAGTTTTTAATAATTAATGATTAAAAAATATATATAATTTTATATTAAAAATGAAATTATATAAAATGTAAAGTATGAATTATATATAAATATAATTATATTCAAAAATGTAAGAATCAATTTTGGACATATAGTTTGGATTGAAAATTCAATAGATATTCGGTAATAATAATAATAATTATTATTATTATTATTATTATTATTATTATTATTATTATTATTATTATTATTATTATTATTATTATTATTATTTAATTTTTATCACATGAATTTTGAAAATCTCATGGATACATATCATATTTTGAAAGTTTAGTCTTATGAGTAAAAATGAATCTAATTTATGTCCCGATAACACTAGATTTAGTTAGAATTATAGAATCAATAAAAACTAAACTTTTTAAATAACAAGGAATTTAAATGAATTTTGAAATTCTTAAACCAATAACAATAAATTCAATCAAGATTTTTAAATTCCATGAACCAATAAAAAAAAAGAATTCTCAAAATTTTCAAAGTCCAAAAGTAAAAATTTGGTCTTCTTGGTCATATCCTACATGCATGGTTGATATACACTTGAGTGTGATTTTCCTTGCATGCGTGTATATCAAGATGAGGTGAAGCGAGTCATATCCTCGGAGGTCGCATCGTCGTCGCCAGAGCTACAAGCATCTGTCGGTGAAAGTGGCCTTCAACAAAGCTCATTGCTCATGATGTGAAGCTTAGATGATGCAAGTAGATGCGACGTGAAGACCATAACCACCATCAGATCTCCACTCTTCATCTCCGGAGGTCCTACGGTTTTGTCGCTAGAGAAAGAACTGAACCGTCTCTTCATTATGTCTCTCATTTTCGTTTTCAGGTGGAAAGTAAAGTGAAGAAATGATATTTGGGATCTTTGTTCGCACGCATGACCCGCTTCGGCCCATCCCGCTAAAGGTCCATCCCACATGAACCTTTCCTTCGAATACTGCAACTTTATGGGCCTACAATATCAAGGCCCAATACAGTCCTGCTACAAGCCTTTGCGGACCAAGCCCGCGGTTCAAGTCCAACATTGTCATCTCAACCAACCACTGTGGCATTAAGAACTTTCTCCATATGTGGACGTTTAATAACATAATCTTTTTAGTTACCAGAAGCACAAGCCTCATTAGCTTCCTTCCAAGGTTGGCTCTGGTAATAACTCTACACGATACTTTTATTTATATAGGAAAACAATTCCCTTTTGTAGAATATAGAAACATAAACTTAATTTCAATAGTAAATTTCTTATTATAATTTAGATTTTTTTATGTGTTTTAATTTTTTAAACTTATTAAACACTTATTAATAAGTTAATTTGTTCAATAAGTTTTGGAATTATCCAACAGTTTTGATGTGCATGACCTCAGATTATGCCGACTGTAATGAAAAAGGTCATTACGTATATGACTTAGCTCAAGTTAATTATTTTTCTCTCTCTCTCTCTCTCTCTCTCTCTCTCTCTCTCTCTCTCTCTCTCTCTCTCTCTCTCTCTCTCTCTCTCTCTCTATGTCCTTTAGCTGAAGTTAATAACTTAATATGTTTCAAGGTTGTCATTAGACAATGAAGGGAAAAGCAGTACGACAAAATATTCAGATAGAAAGTTCAGCTACATTTTTTGGTTTAGCCTTTGTTGGGGTCAAAAAAGATCACGACAAAACCGATGCCTAAAAATTATTGCGGAACCGTTATCTCTCTTTCAAGTAAAAAGAAAACAAGGAACCGTCGCATCCAAACTCCTCATCGCCCTACCCATCTCGTCTCGATCTACTAATCAAGCTATACAATCACAGAAATAACTGCGTCGCTTTGAAGTCTAATTTCCCGTAGGCGACTAGACACGTACAACGTCTAGTCACCCCATGGGAGACTAGATCCTCTGCAAGGTATAGTCGCCCATGGTTCAACTAGACACGTACAACTTCTAGTCGCGCTATGGGAGACTGGACCCTCCGCAAGTCCTAGTTGCCCATGGGGAACACGTACAAGTTCTAATCGCCCCATGGGCGACTATACCTCCGCAAGGTCTAGTCGCTACACGTACAATGTCTAGTCGGCCCATGGGGTGACTAGACCCTCCGTAAGTTTCTTCATAACTCTCTCTTTTGGATCTTGACTAGTTTGTCTCTTGTTTCGTTTCGATTGGAGTTTTTTTGAAATATTACGATAAAAATCGCAAAGACTTGTTTTCTCATAAAACTCCGAGGTATAAAATGATAACGGTTAATTTAAGCACCAATGTTATCTCAGCTATACGATTGGTTTATTATTTTGCGGAACCAGCATCGTGTAATCATACGAAGGACGATTTCTCCAAAAAAAATTGTAAAAATTGTTTAAATCGCAAAAAGGTCCGAAAGGGTCTAAAACGCGATAAAGATCCACTTACGATTTAGACGAGAATGTGCCCAATTATAATGACGGCCCGACGGATTTCCGCAGAAGATAAATGAAAAAAAAATGCTCAAGTTTCGAGATAATTATGGAAAAATTGAGAAGATATGGATGATTTTTGTAGAAGGATAAACTCGAATCAGGGGCAGAAAAAGAAAGACGACCGACCTTCGAAGGCATACATAAGAGAAGCAATGGAGAGGGACGTGAACACACAAGAAATTCTCTACAACTTAGCACTTGAAGTAGTTTAGGAAACTTTCCGTTTTTGTTATCGAGTTGCGACTCAATTAGGTTTTCAAGTCTTAGGTTGTTAGAACTAGGGAACTTGCCGACAGCTCTTGTTGCCAAGGCTTTTACCTGCTGCAAACGCTAATACGCAGATTCGAAATAAGATCTCTATTGCTCTATCCTTTTTATTTTATTTCGTCTGTTTTTCATAACTTGATTACTTGTCGTTAGGCTCAGCAGAAATCCGAGACCTTAAGAACAATTAAGGTTTCTTGGTTTTTCTCCGATTATGGTTCTTGCAAGCTACCAGAAATGTAAAATGAGCATATAAAAGAAAGAAATGTTTAATAGACTTTGGGAAGTGCTTATGTTTGGTAGACATTATGGAGATGATTGGTTGTACTATGGATTTAGAAATGTAACTGTAGGATTTAGTATGTAGTATTTATTAATGTAATTGTATGTTATTTTGATGTAAAAAATATTAAAATTTCTAAAGCACTTTAATAGTTTCTTTAAGAGAAGTAAAACATGAGCATAAAAAGTATGTAAATGATATAAAAAGTTTTAACTTTAAAAATAAAACAATATTATGATTGGTTAGGATTAGTGTTTTAAAAATAATAAAACGAAATTCATAAGCTAAAGCACAACCAATCATATCCAATGTTTACTTCTATATTCCAGCAAAGACCAAGGCTTTTTTTAATCCAAAAGACAGATTCAGTGTGACGACTAGTGCAAAATTTAGTTATTGCGGTAGCTCTTGTTCTTGCTCTCGTTTCTTGAATTGTGTGTTAGGAATTGCAGAAATAATCAGCAAATTAGTACGCAACAATGTTTCGGAATTTTGCATTCTGAAACAGGAGAACTAAAAACAGAGCCCATACAAAACTTATGACTGCATATAGACAAAAGTCGGAAAGGATTGCGTTACTAATCATTTGATATAGTCTGGTCTGTATATTCGCAAAGGTTTTGAACTGCATTATATTTTTACGATTTCTCCGAAAGAAATCGTAAAAATCTTTTAAATAGCAAAACGACCCGAAAGGGTCTAAAACGCGATAAAATATCCACTTACGATTTTAGATGAGAATGAGCCCAATTATACTGACGGTCTGACGGATTTCTGCCAAAGATAAATGAGTGTATCGACAGCCCATACGAAAGTCGGTCTCGCAGGGCACCACGAGTCATCTGGTGGGGGTACGAGACCGCATGTTGCTTTCCAGTACGCCTCCACCTCATTAGGGTCAAGGGAGGGTCGCAGAAACTCATCCTTTGGAACCACCCCGAACTCATAGGTTCTCGGTAACGAAAGTAGAAGGCAATACACTCTCAGAAACTTCATTGTTGAAAGTCATAACAAAAAAACAAGGGAAGAAGAGAGAAAACGGATTTTCTACCTTGAGAGAGTTTCTTAAGGAAGTGAGTAAGTAAAATATTTAAAAGCTTACTCCACATACTTATAGAAAAAAGGATTTACTATTCATCTTAGACTTTTAGTTACTGATTCCGCCTAACTTACCTAACACACCTAACATCTCGCAAGAACACCTCGACAATTCTTGCAATCTGGGGGGCCAACTGTTGGGCCAAGTTTCAAGATAATTATGAAAAAATTAAGAAGATAAGGAAGATTTTTGCGGAACAATAAACTCGAATCAGGGGCAGAAAAGAAAAGACGACCGACCTTTGAAGGCATATATAAGAGAAGCAATGGAGAGGGACGTGAACACACAAGAAATTCTCTACAACTTAGCATTAGGATCAGTTTAGAAAATTTTCCGTTTTTGTTATCTAGTTGCGACTCAATTAGGTTTTCAAGTCTTAGGTTGTTTAGAATTAGGGAACTCGCTGACAGCTCTTGCGGCCAAGGGTTTTACTTGTTGTAAACGCTCATACGCATATTCAGAATAACATCTCTATTGCTCTGTTCTTCTCGATTTATTTTATTTCGTCTGTTTTTTCATAACTTGATTACTTGTCATTAGGCTCAGCAGAAATCCAGGACCTCAAGGAAAGTTAGGGTTTCTTAGCTTCCTCCGGTTACGAAATCAGCGGTGTGAATTTCGGTTCCCACAGGCATAAGGTAATTAATGTATTTGTTTTATGGTTCTTGCAAGCTACCAGAAAATGTATAAAGAGCATATAAAATAAAGAAATAATTAATAGTCTTTGGGAAGTGCTTATGTTTGGTAAACATTATGGAGATTATTGGTTGTACTATAGATTTATAAATGTAACTGTAGGATTTAGTGAACGAGATACATTTAAAGAAACCCTAGTAGCCATGCTCTCTGAGGCACATTTATCGAGATAGTCTCAAATCTCTTCACTTCCAGCGCCGGCGACTGTGTTCCTCGCCGGCACTAGGACTCTCTTTCTTGCTTCGGTTTTGACGTCTCTTTCTCTATGCTTATGCTTTGCTCTGTTTTGGTTCAGTCTTACAGTTCTTTGTTAATTTCGCCATCTTCTAAGCCAGTCTCGGCAGTGGCGCTTCATGGGATGTCTCGCCGGATCTGTGTATGCGACTAATTTGGATCTATCCTCTTCTTTGGGAAATCCCGGAAAGAGTACTCAAGCCATCCTCACCTTCACAGAGTATCCTCCATCAGCTCCTCGCGTATCTCATGTATCAGATCTGAGTGTTTTGACTCCGCATACGCAGGCGTCACCTCTCCTCACCATTTCCCTTGCGCTAAGCTCGTTCTTCACCTATGTACCAGATCTGGGAGGTCCTCTCTTGGTTGCTCGGGATCTAACAAACTCTCTAGCAAAGCTCCAAGCTCAGCCGCAACAATCAACTTAGGTCACCGCAGTCCAGCAACTTCATGTCATAAACGGGAATACGTTTCCTTTATTGGCGGCTTCTCAAACTCAAAATTTCCGGTAACCACCATCTCTCCTATCAACAGATCCATTCACCCCGTCCACCCGTTGCTGCTTTACCTCCAACACTCCAACTTCAAGTCGACGGGACAAGACCGAACCAGAGATTGCGATGGGATTCCACCTCTGGTTTTTGGGCCTGACAAGTCCATTAGGCTTCCACATGAATTACCTATATATCAGCCCATATGTTTCACAACACAATTTGTGGGGGAGCTTGGTCTTTTTGATGGCTTGCTAAAAATTTATGATCGATTCATCGGATTTTTTACCGAAATTGATGTGTTTTCAATGCTACACCCCTCTTTTTTGAAGAGAAATTTAGAGCTTTATTTACTGGTGGGTTTACTAGGTTCATCATTTCCACCACCTTCTTCATCACTACCACCATTTTCCTTCTCTATTAGAAGTGTTTTCCCTTCTACCCAAAAGCAAGGGTGTCTATCCATATCTATAACCACATTGTTATCTTGTGTAGTGGTTTCGTATGGGGCCAGAAGATACAACGAATTTCATTTCGACGATATATTTTGAGGTGCGGATTGGGTACTGATACAAGACTAAGCTATCAAAGGTTGTATGATCCTTGGATCAAAGGTAATGGACGATCCAACAAGAGGGGTTGGTTGTACAATCGATCTAACCGATTTTAAAACCGGCTGGTTGGAAGAGTTGATGATGATACTTGATAGAACGGTTTGTTGAATGATTCCACAATCAACCACGAAGAAGAACAATTGAATCCACAAGCAGCCTCAATCGCAAATCAAAGAGCCAAGTGATTCCACACAAGACTTGATGATCAAACTCACACAAAGACAAAAGATTTTGGAGAAAAGAAACTTAAATTTTTATTGAATTTTGGGTAAATTATTGTGGCTTACAATGTGAGACCTAATGAGATTATATAATGCTTAGTACAAGACTTAGAAAGAAAAAAAATGAGAAAACATGCTTGAAAATCATAAAATTAGGCTTTAAATGAGAGAATCTTGGCAAAAATGGAAAATGTGATGAGCTTCTTGTATCTGGACGGTTTAAGGGGATATGAGATCTTCCTGTGAACCTTTTGGATGAATTTAAGGGTGCTGAACTCGTGAATAACTCCAAGGGAAGAGAGCTGTTGGACATTAATGTCGGGTTGCTCCATATAAGGCAAGTTGAAGTGCAAGAGGATTCTCTCCTAATCCTCTGGATGCTGGCACATGGTAGGACGAATGGGATACCTTTTGGATGATATAGAGTATATCCTGGCTTCTACACGTGAGTTTTAGTAGTACACTCCTTAAGTAATGAGTTACTTTCTTTAAATAGAACCACTTCTGATTCAGTGTAGGTATCCTGACTTTTAAATGATATATCTCCTAAACCATTACTCCTTTTGGTATGAAACCAATTCGCCGCGTGCTCTGGTTGAGTTGAGAATCTATAGCAATTGGTTTTACAGTCAAAACTCCTCATGGTTGCAAAGATATCCTTCTTTGACTGGACCTATGTCGTTGCTGGTTCCAATGTAGCTTATATGGTTGATCTTATGAGGTGATGGTCCAGCTACTGACTTGAGACCCTCATCAGGTACAACTTCACAATCAAATGTGACTATTTTTCAGCTTTCCGACTTTACCATGAACTTTGTCTTGACGTATTCAAGCTCTACTATGAATTCAATGTCTTTCTATTTTAGAGGTTTTTCTACTACTATCTTGTATGTCTTATGTTCTTATGCTATTAACGCTAAGATTAACTATATATCTAGTCCGAATGTTTAAGTTTTAATGAAAGTGGTGTTACCAAAAAAAACTGTAGGATTTAGTATGTAGTATTTATTAATGTAGTTTTATATTACTTTGATGTAAAAAGATTACAATTTTAAAGAACTTTACAGTGGCTTTAAAAAAGTAGAACATGAACATAAAATGTATGTAGATGATAAAAAAAAATACCCTAAGATAGATCTAAAAATGTTTTTGTCACCAAATAGTCTTTAAGAAGAAAATGACCAAAAGAGACTTTATTAAAGAGTGTAAATATACATTTATACCTTTGGGTTAACTAATCTAGATTTAGGGTTTATAGTTATGGGGTTCAGTTTTGGAGATGAAGCTTAAAAAATAAAAACAAACATTAATTTTTAAAAAATAAAAAGGTCTGTTTTTTGTCATTTTTTTATTTGAAGTCTATTTTGTGAAAAAAAATTGAAAAATATTTATTTGAAAGATTTGCCCATATAAAAAAGTTTAAACTTTATAAACAAAATTATATTATGATTGGTTAGGATTAGTTTTTTAAAAATAAATAAAACCAAAGTCATAAGCTAATACCATCCAATCATATCCAATGTTTACTTCTATATTCGAGCAAAGACCAAGGCATTTTTTTGTCCAAAAGACAGATTCAGTTATTGCGGTAGCTCTTGTTCTTTGCTCTCGTTTCTTGAATTGTGTGTTAGGAATTGCAGAAATAATCAGCAAATTAGTACGCAATAATGTTGCAGAATTTTACATTCTGAAACAGGAGAACTAAAAACAGAGCCCTTACAAAACTTATGACTGCATATAGACAAAAGTCGTAAAGGATTGCGTTACTAATCATTTGATATAGACTGTAGTAATTGCTGAAATTGAAAACTCACACGTTTGTCCAGCAAGAAAGCTTCATAAAGTCTAGCCAGTTCTTTATACTGGATTTAATTAAGATAACCAACAAGAGACTTCACTCAAAAAACCAATAAGAAAATCAAACTTTAAGAAAATCAAAGAAGACACAGTCTCCAGTTATTCCAGCGTGCTAGATTCGTCTGAAGATTCAGAATATTCAGACGATTCGGGATCAACATCTCTGAAGTTCTCATGATATTTATCAGCATGGGTTGGGACTATCCCACATTCTTTTATCCATACGTTAATGGGATCGTTAGGGTGGAGCTCGAACACGAAATCAAGTTCGGTGGAAGTCACGTTCCCTGCTTCAACTTCAAATATGTATAAATGCTCTGAAAAATTAGGTTTTGGGAAGTATACCTTCGAATATGTACAAGTTCGACACGCATGGCGAGCTTTTTGTTTGATAGTGATTCTACATTCCAATCCACCACAGAGTTTAGACTCACTAACCAACACGAAGCATGCCTTAAACTTTGCTGATGTGCCAGAAGGTTTTTCATTCAACTTGACAGTAATGGAACTCTGAGAAGATCGGTAAATGAAGTAGGCAGGTACTTCTCCACCGGGTAAGATCACAGAGTTACAAGTTGATGTCTGGACGATGAGGTTTCTCGCTTCTTGATTTAGTTTGAAGCAGTTTCGGAAGTTGAGTTGAATACCTGGATTGCTAAAGGAGCAATCTAGTCTCTCCAGGGACGCACAATTCTCGGCATCTAGGAATGATAAGGAATCTGGAAGCTCTGCGATTGATTCCAGATTCTGCATATCGTTAAGTACAAGTCGATTTATACGAGAGCATCCTTTAACCCATGGACCAATCTCTTGTTTTTGTGCATCTCTCAAGTGAAGCTCTGTGATTCTGTCAAGAGCATATGGGAATTCTTTGAGGTTTTCAGAATATGACATAGAGAATTCTACAAGACTAGACCACGACCTGATCGATGAAGGGATTTCTTCTACTAAAGTTCCAATGAGACTCAGATACTCGATGTTGGTGGAAATTTCAGGAAAACTCTTTAACAGTGAGCAATCTTTGAGATCAAGATGGATGAGGGAAGGCAAGTTAACGTTGATTGGAAGAACTTCTAACTTTGAACAGCTAAACAAATCCAACCTGCGCAACATATGAAGGTTTCCAAAAGAGGAAGGGAGCTCCACCAGACTTGAGCAATTACTAAGATACAAATTTTGGAGGTTAGTCGCATTCCCAATTGAGTAAGGGAGTTCCACCAAACTAGAACATTCTCTAAGATCCAAATCTTGGAGATTAGTTGCATTCCCAATAGAAGAAGGAAGCCTCACCAAACTCGAGCATCCACTAAGATCCAAAATTTGGAGATTAGTTGCATTTCCAATAGAGAAAGGGAGCTTCACCAGATCTGAGCATCCACTAAGATCCAAACTTTGAAGATTAGTTGCATTTCCAATAGAGTGTGAGAGATTTACCAGACTTGAGCATCCATTAAGATGCAAATTTTGGAGATTAGTTGCATTCCCAATTGAGAAAGGAAGCTCCATAAGACTTGAACAATCACTCAAATACAAATTTTGGAGATTAAGTGCATTTCCAAGAGAGGAAGGAAGTTCCACCAGACTTGAACATCCACTAAAATCCAAATCTTGGAAATTACTTGCATTCACAATGGAAGAAGGAAGCTCTACCAGACTTGAGCATCCACTAAGTTCAAAATTTTGGATTTTAGTTGCATTTCCAATAGAAGAAGGGAGTTTTACCAGACTTGAACATCCCTTAAGATTCAATTTTTTTTAAATTAGTTGCATTTCCAATAGAGGAAGGAAGCTCTACCAAGCTTGAGCATCCACTAAGATTCAGATTTCGAAGATTAATTGCATTTCCAATGGAGGAAGGGAGCTCCAACAGACTTGAGCATCCACTAAGATCCAAGTTTTGGAGATTAGTTGTATTCCCAATAGAGAAAGGGAGCTTCACAAGACTTGAGCATCTACTAAGATACAAATTTTGCAGATTAGGTGGCATGGCCAATAGAGGAAGGGAGTTCCACCAGACTTGAGCATCGATCAAGTTCCAAATTTTGAAGATTTGTTGCATTTCCAATAGAGGAAGGGAGCTTTACCAGATTTGAACATCTATGAAGATGCAAATTTTGGAGATTTGTTGCATTTCCAATAGAAGAAGGGAGTTTCACCAGACTTGAGCATCCACTAAGATACAAATTTATTAAATTAGTTGCATTTCCAATAGAGGAGGGAAGTTTCACCAGACTTGAGCATCCACTAAGATTTAATTCCTTAAGATTAGGAGTGGCTGATATATTGGAAAGGTCCTTCAGGTTTCTGGAATCACTCAAATCCATCCATTTAAGTTTATGAAGAGGCTGTAAAGACATGATACACGATATTAATGTTTGTTCAAATTAAGCAACGAAATGGTACTTTTGAAGTTATAAATTCAAACCAAAGTGTAAATTTAACATTATACTTACTTTTTTACCGTCCCACAACTTCTCGAGCTTGCTGTCTCTCATGCTTAATTCGATAAGGAACTCCGGATTATCAATAAAAGACAAACATGTCAACGGCGAAAGCTCCCAATCTAGTAATCGAAGTTTTGGAGATATATAGCTCAGGCGACCCGGAGAAAACGATATGTTCGGATCAGAATAAGATATTGAACTTCTGAATCTTAGGAATTGGAGATTAGACATTCCTTCAAAGACTCTCTCACTTATGTTTAATGTGTCCCAGCTCTCTAAATTGATGCCTATAATACTTCTAGTATCCTTAAAAAAAAGAAACCAAAAATAAGTAGAGATGATAAATAAAGAGAAGTTGTAATGAGCAATGCAAAGAAAGGCTAAAACTTACTGTTATACAATCAGTTAGAACTTCATGGATATCTTCTTCATCAACCAAAAATTGTCGTCTCCCAGGCTCAGAAATAGATTGTTTTCTAACAATTTCCTTACCAAGTTGGGCCAACAACTATGCATATTAGTCCTTCCCTCATCAATAAAATATTAGGGATTTCTCAGCTAAGATACAAAGCCGTTGCCTCACATCCAAGAAACTCTTCTTAAGATGTTTCTACCACTTTCTCAAGCTCTTCATTATTGAAAAAGCACGCTATATGAAGAAACAAATTTTTATCTTCTTCACATAAAGCATCATAACTTAACTTTTAAAATGCTCTCAATTTTTCCGGTCAAGGCGTGTCCTTAACATTGGTAGTTCCATTGACCACTCTTTCTTGGTCATTCCCTGGAAGTGTGAGCCCATAATCTGTAATCCTAGAGGAAGTTTACCTGCAAGGCTTGCAACTCTCCAAGCAAGGTCTGCGAAACCATCCTGAGGGGTCTTCTGACCAAAAGCATACATGCAGAATATTTCAAGAGCCTCATCACTTGATGGAAAAACCCACCTTGTATATATGGTTGATCCCTCCTGCCCTTAAAAGTTTTCGATCTTGTGTTGTGATAATGATCCGACTCCAAGGACCAAACCAACAGGTTTCTCTCGCTATGGCTTGTAACTGTTCCAACTGATCCACATCATCAAGGACGACAAAAACTTTCTTGTCTTTTAACCTATCTTTAACAATTCCTAAATGTGGAATCTCTATAACCAACTGATGATTGAAAATTTCAGACAAAAACTGCTTTTGTAACCTCAACTTCACACCATAGATATCAGAACAAGGTGGTATTGCATACCTTGCTTTGATATTCTCCACAAAGACACTTAGTTGAAATTTTGTTGAGTGATGGTTATATAAAAATCTAGCAATGGTGCTCTTGCCAATTCCAGCCGGCCCCAAGATCCCTATCATCCTCACGTCATCCAAATCTGGCCGTAAAAGCTGTTCCATCTTCTTCATATGAGCTACCATTCCAACTAAAACCGTCAAAATCCCTTGATGGCGTGGAATTAAACAGCTTGTTGGAAACATCAGTGGCTATATCTTCAATCATGTCCGCTTCATTGTCCCTAGCAAAGAGTTGTGGTGTTAATTCGAATACAATAAATGTTTATTTGCTTAGAAAGATTTAGAGAAAGTGACACAAACCAGTTTTTGGAATGGTAACCAGCGATTTTGGCCACTTCCTCCAAAGCATGTCTCCATCTTCCAATGTCCTCCTTTGAGTTACCCTTACAAGTTTTTCTGAAGACCTTCCCAAAGTTTCCGGTCTGCTTCTTTACATCAGTTGGATCCACGTCATAGAAGATGGTCATCACTGTTTGAGACAACTCTTCTCTACACTTGATGATCTCCACCAACTCGTTCATGCACCATGTTGAAGAAGAGTAGTTCCTTGAGAGCAAGACTATTGCGATCTTTGATCCTCTGATTGCATCTATGAGCTCAGGACCGATCAACTTACTTCTCTCTATACTATTGTCAATGAACGTCTCGATTCCCCTACTTCTGAACTCCTTCAGAATGTGACTGAGAAAGGCTTTCCGGACATCTGCTCCGTGGAAGCTCGGGAAGACATGGTGTTTCAGGTTGTGAAACAAAGACGATGGAGGAGATGCAAGAGGCAAAGAAGATGAATTCATCCTTTTGTTATCTTGACAGAAACTTTTTTTTTTTGTAAAGCATGAAAAATATTGTAGCCAGAATTGTTAAGAAGCCCATTGAAGCACCACAGGTCGTAAGGAGAAAAGAAGTATCCATTAGAGTTTTCAGGATATCACAAGGGTTTTGAGAAACAATATGCAGACGGAAATGGAGAGGGCTTGTTTAGTCAACGGATGGGAGAAGGCTTGTTTATGAGCAGAGAAGAGTTGTCCCCATGTTTTTGTAAACTAAAAGACTTGTTCCTATTACTTAGCTGTAGCTGTAACAAATGTATCATTAAGAATTAAATGAAAAAGTAACAAAATGGGAAAATATTCCTACAATAATATTTTTTCTCTACACCTTACGAAATAGTACTTTAGAAAATAAGGTTGGTACATTATATTTATTTTTTGAACTCAGTTTAAGAAATAGATAAAGGCTCCAATTGATGACCATGTTTTAAGAAAAAAATAATGGTGGGTCTCACTTATTCCTCCTTAATTCCTCATGGATGAATGAATTTATAAAGAAAAAATTTCCTCTCTAATTCTGGATGAGGAACAAATTTTTTTTTTAATTTATTCAATTCCTCAAATGAAAATTTGTTCAATATTTTAGTCATTTTCCCATTCATCTAAGAATTACCAATTAAAGTGAAAGTATGATTGGTAACTTTTATGGTTGTAAATGAAAATAAAGCTAAAATCACTTGATACATTCTCAACCAATCACTCTTTTTTATTTCTAATCATTCCTACACCTTTACTTTTAATATTTAGTTTTTTTTAGTAATAAAATCCCTTGACTAAAGATGAATTGTATAAGGACCCCTCAACTTATATTTAGGTGAAAGAAACCTTATTTTAATTTCGTTAATGTCTAGCACACTCTTTCTAAAATACCATAACAGAAAGTGACAAACATTAATTGTTTGTAAATTGAGGATTTATATTTGTTGAAAACTTAATTGAAAGTTTTTTTTTTCCAATTCAAAAATAGTTAAAAGGTTTTATCACTAAACCATTAAGTGTTTTAAAATTTATTAGATTTATAATTAGTTTGATAAACCTATACAATCATTATAATTACATTAATTTTGATAAAGTAATGCATAAGGAATTTATAAATTATTTTTAAAGACTTATAAATTATTTAAAATATTTTTTAAAAAATCATAAGATATAATACAATTTTAAAAAAATTATGATTTTTAGTGATAAAACCATTATACTATTTTGAATTAGAAGAAAACTCTCAATTAAGTTTTCAACATTATAAACTTTCAACATTGGTTCCATCATACATCCTCATGTTTGGGAAGAAACATTTCCTCGGCATCTCTACCAATCCGAGTTCATCCACGAAAGGAGTGTCAGCATAGGAGTTTGGGATTGCTCCTCTGAATTGGAGAAGGAACTCCTAGGAGCCTTTCGATCATGGATTGGACAGCTTCGGACTTCTTAGAAAACATTCCACTCGAGGTAGGCTGTCGTGGAAGAATTCTTTGCTGTCTCTCCTCTCTCCATCTCGGAATCTTCGTCTTCCACGAAATTGCTTGGTTTCTTCTTGCAGTGTCGGCCTTGCAGTGGCATCTTCATTCGACGGTGGATCCTTTCAAGCATCGTTACCTTCTTCTGTTGGAGTTGAGTTTGGAACTGATCCTGCTTGTTGCTCGTCGTGTGAAGAGTTTGGTTCTCTTCTCGGAGAACTACGTTATCAGCTTCGATATGTGAGAGTTTCTCTATGCTTTTTTTTTCAGCAGCTTGAGTGTTTGCTTAGCGTGTTCTTCAAAGCTTAAAAAATTGGAGAGAGTTTTGCGGTTGTCAACAGCCACGTTCGAGCTATGTGTAGCTTGGTCACGTGTGACTATGTAAGGAATCGATTCGGTTCAGGGTGGTCGGTGGCCACTCGTCTTGTTCACTTGCTATCATCATTCACGTAGCTTAGATTACCTCCTTCCTTCTAGTGCCAAATTGTTAGGGTATTTTTTGGTTGGATATTTTTAGGTACTACAGAACAATAAATAAACAAGATAGTAGCATGAATTGAGACCAAAAGAGAGATTTTATTGATTCTTTGAGCAGGAACTACAACATTTGGTGTATAAACCCTAGTTCTAGCCGCCTAGCCCCTATTCTCTTTGGTCTTTACTTGTTGTTCCCTTGTTTTAGGGTTTAGGCTCTCTTTTGATAGCTTAGTCGTGGTCGGTTACTAGGTTAGGATCTTTCCATATTCAGAAATATGGAAGAATCCTCTTTAGTAGAAATCTTCTATTTTTGCTTGGAGTCAGGAAAGAAATTAGGAATTCAGCTGGGTTTTCTCCAGGCAAGAATCTAAAAAGTCGGCGTCCTGGTCGGGAGCTAAAGTAATTTCTTCCTGGATTACTTTTCCCCAAAACCTTAGTCCCCAATAAAGCTATGTCTTTTAGCCTTTCAGGTCTGATCATTGATCTGCATCCAAACAAAGGAAGCATAAGCAATACATTTACTTAATGAGAGTGGTCATCCTGTCCCACTTAGCCGAAGTAAAGCAATTGAGTCAATCAGTGAAACAATAATCAGACATGCTTATCATAGTAATATACTTGGTCAACATAACCAAACCAATAAAAAAAGTGCTATCAAATTCAATCAAGTTTTGGTAGGCCATAAGGTTCTAGGCGCATGATCTGATCCATATGCATTATTGGAAGGAACAATTTACTCGATCCAAGGCAGAACATTGCAGATAATTAAACAAACAATCAATACACATAACAAACTTCTAGCATTCAGACTACGATTCAATACGATAGGCTATAGTCACACTCTCACCTTTGTCTTAGTGTTGGTATGTTACTGTTTGATTCAGTCACCTTGACACCTCTTGCACAGTTTCCTCGGATCTCTCAAATATTCTGACACTCGGAATCACCCAATAGACGATTGTACTTGACTCGACCTTGATCGATTCAGCCAAATCTCAAATTTGCCAGATCTTCAATAATGTATTTTTTTTTTTAAATAGGTAGTCCATGCTTGTGTAGACACTTGAGACTGAGAAATATTGAGATTGGAAGAAGTGGTTGATAAAGCACATGCTTATAAAGCCAGTGGACATTCAATAGCATGAGTGACGGATTCATATGGCTTCCTAAACATAGGAAAAAGATTGTCACATCGCATATGACGACGTGTTAGATTCGTTACATGACATGTTACCAACTGCCATATAAGATGACATACTTTCTATGGTAATTAACTTTCTAGGCAAATATTTGAAGCTCTGTAATACTAGATTTAAATAGACTAGGTTTATTTCTTGCTCTAGTTATGAGTACATAAAATGGAATATTTTATAAGACTATACAAAAAAAAGATTAAAGAAAATTTTGATTTTTTTCTGCTTAAACTATTTTATATAGTTTCAGATATAACCTTTGAATAATAGTATAATACAAAAAAATAAGATTGGAAATCCTTTTTTTAAAGAATCCATAACCACAAATCCGGCTCTGGTTTTGATGACAACAAATGAGCATGAAATATTTGAATATGTTCAGCTTTTCTTTCTTTGGTTATAGGGGAGATGTGGTTGAGATAGAGACAAGGTGTCAGAGTGAGGAAGGTTCAGGACAAGGCGTGATTGGATTCTAAGTCACTGGTCGTGCTACAAGGTTTCTTTTTCATCATTGTTAGCTTTCTTGATTGGTCTGGGACTTTATTTGTGCAATGGACTTTTACTAGACATGGAAATTGGAATTTAATTTTCTTATGTTAAGATGTAAGTTTCAGTTACTTGGATTTATGGTACTTTCCTGATTTGTTGTTTGATGTATGTTTTTCTGTTTCAGCAAGTGGTGTTGATGGACCAAGACACAAGACGGCTTCAGAAAGTTTCTGTTGTGATATACGCTATATCTGTTGTAATTATTGTATTCTTGCACTTTAGGAAAGTAGGTTAAGCACTCATATGTATAAATAGTTGCAGTCGTCATATGGAATACTATAGAAAACCTTTTACCCTATTAAGGCTCCTCTCTTGGCTTGTCATGGTATCAGAGCATGACCAAGTCTTTCACTCAGCAAATCTCTAACAACAGTGGCAGTCACAGGAAACAACGTTACAAATCAAAACCGAGTCGCAACTGAAGTGAGGAGAACGATCTCCCCATATGACTTAACTGCAGCGGACAACTCAGGAGCTGGGATCTCCCATCCGATTCTGAAAAGCAACAACTATGATGAATGGGCTTGTGGTTTTCGCACAGCTCTTCGCTCAAGAAAGTTCGGGTTCCTGGATGGAACCATACCCCAACCAGCAGCAACTTCACCAGATTTGGAGGATTAGTGGATTATCAACGCTTTGATCGTTTCATGGATGAAGATGACGATTCATCCAGATTTATTAACAAACATATCGCACAGTGATGTAGCGATAGAACTATGGGAACACATAAGGAAGAGGTTCTCGGTATCTAATGAGCCAAGGAATCAGAAGATGAAGGCTGATATAGTGACCTTCAAACAGAGTTGTACGTCGGCGAAGACTTATTATGGGAAGCTCAACAAGATTTGGGACAACATAAAACAACTACACACCACTTCGGACATGTACATGCGATCGCTGCCAGTGAAATCTTGAATAACAACAGAAGAAAGACAAAGAGGATGACATGGTTCATCAGTTTTTATACGGTCTTGATGACACCCGTCCATACGATCCGATCAAGCTTGACTTCTCGTGTACCTCTGCCAAGTCTCGAAGAAGTGTACAATATCGTGAGATAAGAGGAAGATGTCTTTAACAATCGACATATTGTCAAAGATAAGGCGGAGATCACGTTGTTTGCAGCTCAGACACGACGTTGTTACAAAACAGAGGATCAAGAAAGACATGGTCTCTGCATGCATTGTAATCATGGAGGGCACTCTTCTGACAACTGCTTTGTGGTCATAGGTTACCCGAAATGGTGGGATGATAGGCCTAAGGGAAGGTCAAACCAATAGAGTAATCAAAGAGGCCGCAGCAGAGCATCATCAAACAATGGTGCCAGTATCGAGAATCGAAAACTTCTGCTAATGCAGTCACAACTGCTGGTGAATCTCATGAGTCTGCTAATCGTGTCATCACAGAGCGGGACAGAGATGCAGATACTGGCCTCACTGATGAAGCTAGTGAATGCTGGGAAGAGCATCACTCAAGACAACACAAAGCCATCTTCGTCTAAAACATTGACAAGTATGTCTTCTTGTTCTTTTTCTTGGATTTTGGATACTGGAGCTTCACATTATATGACTGGAAAATTGGTTTTGTTGACTGATCTTCGAAGTATTGCACCGGTTTTGGTTATCTTGGCTGATCGTAATAAGAGAACAATGGATAAAGAAGGAACAGTTTGTCTTGGGGCAGTAGTTCTTAAGTCAGTGTTTTATGTCGAAGAACTGAAATCCGATTTGATATATGTTGGGCAATTGATGGATGAAAACCTTTGTGTTGTACAACTTGCTGATCACTTTCTTGTGATTCAGGACTGTGCTACGAGGACAGTGATTGGACCTGGTAAACGAGAGGCTGGAAGTTTCTATTTTCGTTGTGTGGAATATGTAGATGCGGTGTCTGCACGTGACAAAGAGTTTTCTGTCTTGTGGCATAAGTGATTCGGACATGCTTCGCCGAGAGCTCTTAGTTCACTTCCTACTATTGGTGTTTCAATTTCTAGTGATTTTTCAGTTGACTCTTGTGAGACATGTATGCAAGCCAAACAAACTCGCGATTCTTTTCCTATCAGTCAGAATAAAAGTTTAAAAAAATTCCAGCTTATACATTGTGATGTTTGGGGACCGTATCGAACGCCTCCCACTCGGGTGCTCGATATTTTCTTACAATAGTTGATAATTTCTCAAGAGGCGTTTGGGTATATTTAATGATCGAAAAGAGTGAAACAAAGAAACATTTTGCGTGATTTTTTGGACCTCGTGGAACGCCAATATGAAACAAAAGTCAAGACAGTTAGAAGCGACAACGGAACATAATCCATGTGTATGAAAGAGTTCTTTTCCCAGCAAGGAATTCACCATGAATCTTCTTGTGTGGGTACACCAAACCAAAATGGAAGAGTAGAACACAAACATCGGCATATCCTCAATGTTGCTCGTGCTTTACGTTTTCAATCATTTCTCCCGATTGAGTTTTGGGGTGAGTGTATTCTCACAGCGAGTTACCTTGTTAACCGCACTCCCTCTGCAATCTTACATGGTCAAAATCCATATGAAAGGCTGTATGGGAAGCAACCTAACCGTGATCATCTACGTGTGTTTAGTTATTTTTTTACACTCTCAACCAGCATACAAAAGGAGATAAGTTTGAGTCACGAACACGACACTGTGTTTTTTTGGCTACCCACACGGTTAGAAGGGCTGGAGGTTATATGATCTAGACACAAATGTTTTTTGGGTTTCTCCTGATGTAAAGTTTGTTGAGACAGAGTTTCCTTATCGACATTCAACGGTGCTGAGTATTCAGATGCTACTGCTACGCCGATCACGCCTCCTGTGATTGTTCCAGTAATTGATGAAGTCACAAATGTTCCCTCTGATCCCGTCGTACCATCTCAAGCTACATTGTCGCCTCCTGTGTTTCCTACACCAGAAACAACTTCAAGAAGCTCCAGTGATCAGGTCTCTTCTTCGTGTACGCCTATTGCACAGCCGGCTTCTGTATCCGATGAACCTCTTGGGCGGGGGCATTGTCAGCAAAAAACAACTGTTACAATGAAAGAATTTGTAACAAACACGGTTGTAACCACATCAGTTCCTTACGACACAAAACATTCTACAATGTATCCTATTGGAGATTATGTTGATTGTCATAAGTTCTCGGCAACACATAAGGCGTTCTTAGCAGCAATCACATCAGTGGTAGAACCAAGCTCTTATAAAAGAACCATTCTTGATGAGATCTGGCGAAAGGCTATGTCTACTGATATCAGTGATTTACAGAAGAATTTCACATGGACAATAGACGATCTTCCTCCTGGAAAAAGAGCAATCAGCAACAAGTGAGTATACAGAGTCAAATACAGATCTGATGGGACCATCGAGCGCTACAAAGCAAGGCTAGTTGTCTTGGGAAATCGTCAAGAGTAAAGAGTCGATTACACCAAAACGTTTGCGCCGGTTGCTAAGATGAAGACCATTCAAATTTTTCTTGAGGTTGCAGCGTCCAAAAACTGGCACGTACATCAAATGGATGTACATAACGCTTTCTTACACAATGATTTAATGGAAAAAGTTTACATGAAGCTACCTCAACGTTTTCAAACTGACAATCCGAACAGGTTTGTCGCTTGCGTAAATATCTCTACGGTTTTAAAGCAAGTTCCGAGATGTTGGTTTCAGAAATTATCAAGCGCTTTGGAAACCTATGGTCTACTCAGTCGAAGCAAGACTACTCTCTCTCAGTTACAGTAAAAACGACATTGAACTCCATGTTCTTCTGTACGTGGAAGACTTGATTGTCTCAGGAAATTTTCTTGATTCACTTGAGAGATTCAAGACATACTTATCGACTTGTTTCCACATGAAAGATCTCGATCTTCTCAAGTATTTTTTGGGAATTGAAGTTGCAAGGAACTCTCACGGATTATATTTATCACAACGGAAGTATGTTCTGGATATTCTCACAGAAACCGGTTTATTGGGAGCAAAACCAGCTTCGTTTTTTATGGAAAAAATCATCAGCTGTCTCGGTCTCGCTCGTCTTTCCTACAAGACCTGAAACAATATCGGCGTCTGGTCGGAAGGCTTACCTACTTAGCAGTAACCCGACCTGACTTGTCGTATTCTGTTCAGAGATTGGCTCAGTACATGCATTCACCTCGTAAAGACCATTGGGAGGCAAGCTTGCGTGTTGTGAGGTATCTGAAATCCAATCCAGGACAAGGAATTCTGCTCACCAAAACGCACAGACTTCAGCTTCATGGCTGGTGCGAGTCTGATTGGGCGGCATGTCCATTGACTCGCAGGTCACTCACCGGATACCATGATAAGTTTCGTGGGCTTTCAACTTAAAATCAATTGATGATAAGTGGATTGGTCCAAGTCCCTTATTATTACTCAAGTCATTTACATATTTTCAATGTGGGATATTCTCTCCAATAGTTTCTGATGATTGTTAGGGACGAGTACTTGGTGTTCTGTCTTAAAGAAACCAGGTAAAGGGGAACTTTGTTGTCCAGTGCAATGCAATGCTTGCTGGTGAATTATATCGTTATAGAACATGAAAATTCCAACTACTCTGTTTTATGTTATCTTCTAGATTAGCATTTCCTGAGGAGAATAACAGAAGCTTGAAGAAAATCCCCAAACACAAAGATTCGGCTCAGTACTCGATCATTGGGCTTAAGGTAGAAAAAATATTTTTTTTCTCCATTTGTTAAGACTCAACATTCCTAAAGGACTTCATATTCATGTTTCTTTGCAGCCAAGACTGTGAGATATCAAACAAAGTCCCCACATTGGAAGTTTAGACAAGAAGTGTCTAATATATAAAGAGAAGTCAACTCTAATTAGTACGAGGCCTTTTGGAAGGAAACCAAAAGTAAATCCATGCGGGCTTGCTTAGTAGGCCCAAAGTGGACAATGTCGTACTAATAGAATAATAAAGAGTTGGACATGGGCTTTCACAAACCCAACAATTGGTATCAGAGCGGTTTGACGACGATCTGCAAGAAGACCAAAATATCCTTGAAGTAAGAATGGGACCCTTCAAGTTGGAAGAGGAGGTCTGTGGCAGAACTAGTCAGAAGATCATGGAACCTGTGATGTTGTGGGAGAAACATTCTCAAAGGAAACCCTGCGATTATTGGTACCAAGATAAGATGGTGCCAAGATGAATCACTAAAGGAGAAACACACGAGATGAGTGTGGTCCTTAGTTTGAGGGGGAGAATGTGAGATATCAACAAAGTCCCACATTGGAAGTTTAGACAAGAAGTGTCTAATATGTAAAGAGAAGTTCAACTCTAATTAGTACGAGGCCTTTTGGGAAGGAAACCAAAAGTAAATCCATGTGGGCTTGCTTAGTAGGTCAAAAGTGGACAATGTCGTACTATCGAATAATAAAAAGTTGGACATGTGCTTTCACAAACCCAACAAAGACGAGCTGATCTCGACATGAAATGACCATCATGTCAATAATGTCACCTATATTGGATGGGTTCTTGAGGTGAGTGTCATCAAGTTTTACAAGAAAATGGGAATCATATACTCCCTCTGTTTCATATTAAGTGTCATTTTAGAAAAGTTTTTTTGGTTACAAAATAAGTACAATTTTTTGACTTCCGATGCAAAAATTATTAATTTATACTGCAATTTATGTTTCTATTGGTTGAAATATAGTTAGGTATATAAGTAATTGTGTTGTTATATAGAAAATAAGCAAAATTAATTATTTGTTGTAAGTAGAGAAGAGAAGAGAGGGAATTGGTGTGTCTTATTCCATGAATAATGAACTCTTTATATAGGAATACAATATAGGGGTTTAGCTTGGAGAAGAAGTACAAGTAAATCTTGGTGAACAAGACTTTCTATAATCGACATCACAATATATTATTAACACTCCCCTTGATGTCTATTATGCGTGTAGATGCTGCCTCGTTAAAAACCTTATCAGGGAAAACCCAATAGGAAAACCATGGTTAAGGAAAAAAGAGTGCAACGCGCAATTACTTCCCCTAATGTGTACATACGTCAAGATCTTTGAGACGACGTAATCCGATAAGATAACCAACTTCTTGAAAGTAGCAGTGGGTAGCGCCTTGGTGAATAAATCAAACCAAAATTGTCACTTGAACGAACTTGAACGACACGAACATCAACCATTCTTCTGTAGATCATGAGTGAAAAAGAACTTCGGTAGAATGTGCTTTGTCATGTCCTCCTTTGATGTATCCAATCTTTGAGTTGTGCAGATACATGCAGCATTGTCCTCATACATGATTGTTGGAGTTTCTTTCCTTGTAGATAGACCACAATCTTTCGTATATGTTGAATGATAGATCTTACCATAGACATTCTCGACTAGCTTCATGAATGGCTAAATCTCTGCGTGGTTAGAAGAAGTTGCTGAAATGGTTTGCTTCGTCGAACGCCAAGAGATAGCAGTTCCACCACAAGTAAACACATATCATGTTTGTGATCTAGCATTGTGGGGATCAGACATTTACCCAGCATCTGCATAACCAATCAAATCTTCTGTGGATGGGTTATGAAAGAAATATACCCATGTCTTTTGTACCTTGGAGGTAACGAAGTATATGTTTTATCCCATTCCAATGCCTTCGAGTCGGGCATGAACTAAACCTTGCCAATAAATTCACTGCAAATGATATATCCGGTCTTGGTATGACTGGCAAGGTACATTAATGTCCCTATTGCACTTAAGTATGGTACTTCAGGACTAAGAATTTCTTCATTCTTCTCTTTAGGGCGGAAGAGATCTTTATTCACATCGAGTGATCTTACAACCATAGGACTACTCAAAGGATGGGTTTGATCCATAAAAATTGTTTAGCCACCTTTTCTGTGTAAGTTTCTTGATGCCCTAAGATTTCATTCTTGAGATGCTCAATTTGTAGTCCTAAACAAAACTTTGTTTTTCCTTTTGACATAGACAACAATCTATTGGTCTATTTGGACTTCAAGCAAAATATCTTACATACACTTGTCTAATCATTTGTATTGTACATACGAGTTACCATACTCTTATTATGAATTTCTTTATAGTTATATGAAATAACATCTTTCAATCAAGAAAAGATTAGTAACTTTGCTCAAATAACATTTTAAATATGGTATTCCAAGACCAAAACATATATGGAGATCTTTTAAGATAACATCTCAGTTTTAGATCTTCAGTTTGAAATCTATACATATAAATACCATTTTCCATAGCTCTTCATGATTTTGATTATATTCAAATCAGCGATTCTATTGATCTATAATCTCTGGATAAATAACAAATCACGTATTGATTAACTTTTAATATTTCATATATCCCATAAACATATTTCAATCGAATAGCTAGAGTTCTCGAGAACATGATTTTGATATCAATAATCCTTCATGGATTTTATTTTTCAAAGATTATCATTTTCTAGTGGGTCATATAATTCAAGTTCTTCCTTTATTGCAGATTAATAAGGAACTTGAAAATAGTTGCATCTACCACATGAGACTATGTCTTTTCATGATCAATTGCATATTGATTTTTCTTTGGTGCAACAACCTCATTTCTTTTACACATTTTGGTGTATGGACTACTAGTCCAAATACTTCTCTCTTTCATGAGAATTTGTATCTTTGTCTATTATTTGTTTATGATTTGGCCAATCATTTATCTGTGTACACTTTCAATAGACTTTGTTTCATGATCATCTTTCTCATTCATCATATCAACTGCTACTTTGCATGCATAAATGTCCATCAACGTCGATTTGCTTATTGGCCTCTATTATATTTCATACATGTGAAAACTTATTGAGATTTCTTCATTGTCTCAGGTACCTGAATTTCTTTCAGTCATGTTTAACATCTCTTCTGGAGATCAAAAAACTTTATTTCCTCTTGACCATTGTGAATTTTGCTCCTTTTCATTTACGAGGATTCTTATCTTTGGAACCAATATATCTACAATGCTTCAGGCGTAATTAGCAGTTGATATTGTTCTTCTAGAACAACAATTGTAAGTTCTTGAAGGAACGAGCACTATCTACAGCCCACTGAGTATATCTTTTTCTATTTGCAAGGACTTTGATCAGGCTTGCACTTATTCTCAAGTATATTTTTAGGCGGTCCATTAATATATATGTAGAATCTCCGGACAATATGTAGAATCAAGTTTATATCTATAGTTCTATGAATTCTTAGAATTATCTATTTCATGAGCACCCATAGTTGTTAGAGATGACGGTATGACCTATAATTAATTGATGAGAGTGGATCTAAAATGATAAAACATCTCATGATATTTGCGAAACCATTTTATAAATTATTACTGTTCGCACACTGTATTAGGGGCTTTTCGGCAGCCGTAATAACCATATATGTTGAAGGTAACATATTTCACTTTAATTAGCAATAATATACATAAAAAACCACATAGGGGATCGAGCATTATTATGGAGAAGATATACGTCTTATATCCATTCAGGAATAGCTCTAGGATTTCTTAAATATTAATGGAGATTCATCATCCAACAATATATTCTTCCACCTCATTGTGAAAACTCATCTTAATTAAAATCTATCAATTGGTCCGGGTAAAAATTTACAAATTTCTAGTAGTTGCCACATCCAAGCATGTTCGGTATATATCCTCGAAAGAATTGGTTTGAATTTGCTGACACAACAGAAGAGAGAGAATTATCCACAGTGATTTCTTATATTGGTCACATTTGAATGCATTTGGAATTAACATGTTCAGCTTCCAATTCGATGGATAAACTAATTGGTAAGTACACTACTTAACGGAACCAATACAGTGTAAGATTTCCATAAGTCGTCAAAAAGATTCGGTAATTTAATGAGGGTCGGAACGGTCCATCTAAAATTAATTATTACCAAGTGGGACATAATGATTGTAACCATCGGCATAGCGAAGAGGTTGAATAAATGAATTCTAGTTCCGCACACAACATCATTCACTGTTGGTATTATATATTTCCTATAAAGTACAGTCCTTTGGGCCTCTGGTGAAATACTCACTTTTTTATTACAAGGTATGTTGGATCAAGAACTTCTTATGCCATAACTTGTTTAAGAAGTCATCAAAAACAACTATGTAGGAATGATCCAATAATCATTCTCTAATTCAAATGATTGAATTTTCTAAATAAATTTTGAAATACATATTTTTCCCGTCTAACCTCATTGATCTTCCGAGAGAGATGGATTTCCTGAAGAATTGTTTATCCAGATGAAGGCTTGATTTTGGACCATTAATAAAGCCAATATCATGGTTGTTGAAAGGTCACCTCATACTGGATAACTACTCAATGATTTTTATCTTCATTACATCACACTTAATTCTTGTTAAAGAGTTTAGTAATTACGCTACAATTAATAGTGAGATGATTTATGGGAAGGAAAAAGGATGTAATACATAGCCTACTCCTTACCTTTCTTACAGCCTTAAGAAATACCTTTAGTGACTTGATATACTTGAAGTTTTATTACAATTTCCTTTGTCTTTACTGTCTCACACATAGTGATTTATCTCTAAAATTTGCAGATGAGGTGAACTGTCACCAATTTGATATGAAAAAAGTTCCATCTACTAATTCTAGTCAAGTATTTAAGTTAGTGAGGGTAGTTAAATACTCTTTTCCTAAAGATGTGTTTCTCCATATTTTTTTTAAAATATACAAAATGAAAGATTCTCACTATAATCGTACGGTATCTACCAAGACCCCTCTGAAGATGAATAAGAAATAGACCCATTTGAGAGTTATTACAAATCTTAGATACCATGTAATCTCTATTATATTTTGAATCAAATAAATGGTACCTAAACCTTTTTGGGCTGTGCGCAAGTAATTATTCCTTTTCTTATAACTATCTTTATAGAGGCAAATTTGGTTGAGACATTAAAAAATTATCTATTCATAAAATTATAAGGGGTGTAGTTTTCTTATATGCATATTCGATACTGGAAAAATATGTGGGCTCTGTTCATGGAGCAAGACTCCCTATCTCACTAACTATTATATTTCCATTTTTTATCTAATAGGTGAATTCTATAATTAGTACATATTCAGGTAACTATTTAATGGCCATATACTTCAATCGGACAAAATAATCCCTATATTTTATCTTTAGATGAACTCATGTAAAGGTCATAATAAATTTCTCTTTATGATTATATGCTAATCTTTATTATTTCAAAACTTCAAGGGCAGAATTAATTATTTTGGAGTAATCAGGCCTCACACACTATAAAGATAAACATCTTTGATATGACATCTGTTGGGAAACAGTTCACACCTATAGACACATATATTGTTATTGTAAATTAAACTACTCTCATTCACTTCACCGGAAGTTATCAACCAACTGATGTGAGTTATATTGCAACTATAGCTCCTATGACCCCAATATATTTGTGTGGATTTTCTTTCTCAAAGGTCAAATTTTGTCAAGAGAATGAAATCATTTAACCACCTTAGACTCCTGATATTTCTATATGTATCTTACTCATAGCTCCCATTGGTTCCAGTTGTTGCGTTCTTGAGAGTCTCAAAGAGACATTAGAATACGGAAGGTAATAAAACTTCTCTATATGTTCATCGAATGGTTTTGGTTTTTGTTGGATTACTAAAAATTTACTGTGTTAATGAAGACATAACATAATTATCTATATATCTCTTTCTAGCATTCAATTGATGAGGTATTTCTCTCTAACTCTTCAGAATAATACTCATGGGAGGAAACCACTTATGTAATGTAAACTTAAGGCAAATCCAAACATCAGTATTTGTGTATATAGACATGCTTATAATTTTACACGACTGTCAGTAGGGGAGAATATACCACCATTAAGTTGGAGAGTATAAAATTCTCATAGTAAGGATATTTTTTGGAGTATGCAGGAAATAAAACAAAGCTTATCCATAATAAAGCATTTTACTTTATGGTTAATTACATTCAGGGTGATCGTAAATGCCTCCCTCTATATGTGATTTTTCGCCCTATTTCAAAAACTGTATGGATCTTTTAAGGCCATCACCACCGCAGCCTATTATACTGTTAAAACACATCTCCTGTATAACACATTCCATTTGTGGTCAATATAACGAGAAATTCTGATAATACCGAAATACCAATAATAAATAAAATGATTGTACAAGCATATTATATATCTCAATAAAATTGAGAACCATTATGCTGAGGTTGTCTTACTAAAAAAGGAATTTTATTTAGTTCCCTTTATGTAAATGTTCGCGAATACCCAAATTTCACAAAAAAGGTGAGACTTGTAATTATATCCAATGAATAAATATGTAATGGTCAAACATAACAAATTATTACCTGTTAAACATATTATAATAGTTAAATGCATGCTATTCAATTATGAAGAACACCATAGTTATTATCCTTTATTATCTATACACTTCTATATGTTAAATCAGCCATTCATATTATTATTAGTACATCATGATAGTAGTGGATTTCCAGATAAGCCTTATATTCGATCACTCAGTCCTAACATTAAATTTAGGAATAAACCTATCCGTTGCATAGAGATATCTTCTTTCTAATCTATTAATCTAGGTAATAGAAAAATTAATTAACCTATGAAAGTACGAGCAATAATGTATTTTTCATTTCCTATTCATTACTGTAATTAAAATATCAAGTATTAAAATGAGGCAAATATATCTTAGTTATCTCATTAGACTTGGTATGTAGAAATGTTATATTGCCTGGTGGAAAGATCCAATACAAAATGAATGAATATTAGAAATTATTTTAAAGTAGTTATAATCATCATATCGGTAACTGCCAATAGTGGTATAAATAAATGAAATGAAGAAAATCGTTATTACATCTATAACAATCTCTTCAATATATTAATTACCTATTCCATAGATCAGATTATGAAAAATCAAACTTCCGATGGTGAATTAGTGGTTAAGCCTGTTAGTTAATCATAGTTATACCAATATATTTGTCACTGGAAACTGAAGTAAATCATCGTAAAAAACGTTCTAATAAGAAATATCTATCATTAAGTGGATTATTGCTAATAATTATATTCCAAATGTGAATGCACCACTTTCACAAATTGGAAGAAGAATACCTAGCAATCAGGACTATATGAGGTTAATAAGAAAGCTTGATATGACATCTATATGACTGAATTAAACATTGGAGACAATTAGCTTTTAGAACTTCAGTGATCAGAAACAAAGTAAATCATCCTCTTTTATTCAATCGGAAGTTGAATAACACTGATTTTTCTTTTCCTTCTCAAACATAGATGATAAAAATTAATGGAGCTCAAAAATTGTCGACTATAGGAAGCTCTCCCTAACGCTTCTCAAATACTATCCTGTAGAATTTACATTCTTTCAACAAACCGATGATGAAATTAAATAATAAGCATTCAGATTTGAAAGAATGATTGATATTTAAGCCGGCTCTATATAAAAATTATAAAACAACATATCAAAAACATCTATATCATCTTATATTAGCTTTGAAGGATCGCTTAAAATGTATTTTCCTTTTTCGTATGCTGATAAACGTGGTATATTTTGTATATGTGATAGAAAGTAGAAGAGCAAAAAGGAATCTCGGTATACTTTATCCAGGATGAGAGTAAAATGAACTCTTTATAATAGATCTGTGAATGAGAAAACAAGCTTGGTATTAAGAACCATATATAAATGGGGTTTTTGATTTTTGGGGAAAGAAGAAGTGACAAGTAAAATCTTGGTAAACAAACTTTCCTATAATATCGACACATCAACAATATATTCTTAACATTATTTTCTTTAAATTCGTGTTGCAAAACACTAAATTAACACTTATAATGAAAACAAAGGGAATATCATGGTTGTTTTCCCCTGGTAATGGCAGAGCATAACCTCAAAGATTGTAGACACGGCTCACGAACTTCAGGTCAATCACCTCCTGGATACAGAAGAGAATGCAACAAGGATGTCGGGGTTCAACTCATTATCTCAGAAATTTGTGGGTCAATGGCTCTGGAACATCAGGCATATATAATGATCAACTAAGATAGCCAGTTTTCCTTATCATCTCTAAGGTTTTGTCGTGGAGATGGTCCAGATGAGATCACCGCGGGACAACCCTATGGAAGAAAGAACTTCCCGGTCCTTATTATATAGACAATCTCTTAAGCCATGTTTTTGTTCTCTCAGTTTTGCTTCACGAGTCAAATCCAAGGTCTCACATTCTTTAAAGACAACCTTATACCGAGTCAAAGGACCAAATCATTTTCCCCCATAACCCTATGTTTAATTTGATTTTAAATCAAGTACATTAATTCGGTAACAGATCTGTCTAATTATAAAATTTCCCGTAAAATTCTCAACACATGTGAGTAAAAATACTGAAAACTAGATAAATGATAACCACAAGTACTGTTGAATATACAAAAAGATACCTTCCAGCGTCTATGTCAAAGCTTCTCAGTTAACCTATATTATGAAAGATGTTAACTGTCAGAAGCTCTAAGACGATCCATTGAAGAATCAAACTAGCTTCTCCGTGAAAGTATCCAAGCTGCTAACTGCTTTGAGCTCGGTAGCTCTTTCTGAAAGCATGTAATCTAAATTCGCATTCCCCCTCTTAGAGGCCTTCAGTGCATCCAATTTATTCAATTGCTCTCGGCCGGTCCTCTTGAACATTCACTCCCATTACCTACTTAAGCTTCATATCGTCCCTGGTTCTGTTGGAGTTTATGTCATCATACGCTCATGCATTGCATTTACGAGCCAGATTATGCATGGAAGGTGGCCTATAGACGTTCCTTTCTCTTCTCTCCTCAAGCATCCATCTAGAAACGTAACAGAACTTGGTCCAAAGCCTGAGGATCTCCCGAGATACTTAGCAATCAATTGGTATCCCTCAACCTTCACCCATCTGAATTTCCTTCCACTTTTTGATGCATCCTGTTGTTTGGTGATTGCTGCAACTTCCTATGTCTGAAGGAATAGTGAACTCCTTTGGATATCTTGATCGACAAGTTGGTTTGCATGATCCACCTGGAATCACGAAAAGTTTTTCCAATCAATAGGGAGTTTCCTAGATGTGTTTCGGAGGAAGAAAGGCCTGATAAGCTATCAATTATCAGCTTCTCATTCTCTCAAAACTGTTTTCGTGAAATGCAGAGGAGCCACCTGAACCAAGATGAACGATTCAAAGAAGTGCTGTAATACCATATTCACATTGTGATTCAAGTTAGAGGACCATCAACTAGCAGCAAGTTAGTACCCTTACGTATCCGCCACGATCCTAGTGAGGCACTATCAGTGGAAGACGATCTCATGATTTGCGACAAGAGAACATCCTGTAATGTCAGAGTATCTTTAAAGACATCATTCTCTGGCAATAAGAACACTCCGCATTCAAAAAAGGACTCTTCGCTCAATGGCAATTTTTGTCCTTCTCACAAACCATACAAGGGGAGATTGTGGTCATTGATTTTGGTGAGAAGAACGAACTTCTGTTCATGGCTACCTCAATACGTCTGTGGCGCAAAACACAAAATAAGATGACTCAAAATAGTAAGCTTATATGTTTCTTGGATCACCGGTTCAGTCAATAAATACTCCTCTCATCGTCTTGAAGTCTATTCGTAAGTTGCCAATGATACGTAAGGACAGAGCAGATGGGAGAGGTGCAAAACAAAGTTCCTACGTCCTCTCAGAACTAGTCCTGAACGCTCCTAAAAGCTCTCTTTCCTGGTCATCAAGAGATTATCTTTGTATAATACTCACATATTTCTGGTGCTCGAACCTTGGTTCCGTCTCAAAGTAACGGAAGCTGACCTTGGTCCGTATTATGATTTTTTCTTACCGGCAACGAGCTGGTTGGATTAATTCAGTGTTGCTATATACCAATGCTCCATTCAGCCCTAATTATCTTCCAATGACTAGCTTTTGGTTATTCTTTCATCAGTTTAAAATACCTATCGTAGAACACCAGACATAGGACATGGACAAGATCAAGGAAAGATATACGACATATAGCCAGAAGCTCCCCAGAGTCTCTAATGACACTCTATTTTAACCCATTAATTCTCGTGTTCTTTCCTCAACAAGACCAGGTGAGATCAGGGAGCTCTAAAACAACAAGCACCACAGAAACTCAGAGCTTCCGCATGGAAAGGGTCCCCATCTTGTTTAATTGGAAATATTTAACCCATTCTCCTTCTTAAAGCTGCGGTTTAGAAACATGCTCCCACAACCATCATTCCGGAATGAGGCTACATCAGCTCTAACTTGGCCTATCGCTACATCCATCCAACTTTTCCTATTCAGGTGATTCAGATTTCAGCCTCCTCATTCTTACCATAACATCACTATGCTGACCATCACTTCATATCCTCTCTCCCAAATTCGATTCTGATCAAACGCCACTCTTTGAGAAACCCGAAGATTGTACAAGCTTTGTACTTTATTCCGCGCGAAAGAGTCCCTACTTAATAGTGGACAATAACCAGGACGTTGAATATAACCTCGTACTTTCAACATTGTTCCATTCAGAAGCGATCACAGCAAGGCTCATTCTCTCTCCTGGATGCCACTTCTGATAGCTCTCATTCGCTAATTTCATATCTAACTATTTGCAGGGACATTCATAAGTGAATTACCAAGACAAGATTGGTATGTGCACTTGTCTCTCATGCAATCGATCACAGTATGAGAAAAAACATTTTATTGAACATTTAATATTGGCATAAAAATTCAACTTCCTTTTCCATTGTATATCCCTCTTACATTATGATTGTCAACATTGAGATAAGGCCCTGTAAATGAACTATAATCATATCGAGCACAGAAGAAAACGAAGGCCCTCTAAGGAACTACATCCCTAAGGAAAGCCTCTGTAAGGGCACAAGCCTCAAATCACAACGGTGACAAAACCCCTCCATTAATCAAAAGTATAGTCCCGAGGACTCTCCGAGAAGAACCAGCCCAGGACCATGCGTACTTGTGAAATCTCAAAGAAACCGACGGACAGGGGAAACACGAAGTACTGAAATCGATCTGATTTCGAAGGATGTGAGTGATGCCCTTGAGGGCACGAGATCGAATCGACGTATAATCGGAATGAACGAAGGGATTCAGAAGAGGGTGTGAGAAATTCGGCAGGAAGTAGCTGGATTG
>CAJHQP010004168.1:0-58421 GCA_905132765.1 Moricandia arvensis
TTCATTGTTAATTGTTTTTGTTATTATATTATTTATTTTGTTTATTAGTAGTCTCCTTTTTGAATTGTATATAGGAATTTTTATTTCTTCCTTCCTTTGATTTTTCAGTTTTGGACATGTGAGTGTTATATATCTTAGATGTTGACAAAAGGGCTTATATAGTTTTAGAAAATTATTTCCTAATAAAAAGGTAATCCGGTATCATGTTTATATATACTTGGTATAATAAATATTTTGTTCATTATTTTTATTCTTACTAGAAATGCTGCATATTAATTCATGTTGGCTTTTATCTGCAACCGTGATTTTAGTTGGTTTTGGTAACTTCTTCCACATTTCCTTACTTAACATTATTTCTTGAGCAATGCAAAGAGTTGCTCCTGAATCTATATATGCTAGAGTTAATTTTTTAGTTTTCTTCAATTTCTATTTTATGAACGTACTATTCGGATTCATCTGATGATCTAGTATAGCTAGATTCCGATGATTCTGAATCGGTAATGATCTTATAATAGTATTCTATTTCACTATCTGATGATTCAATAGGTTCTAATCCTATTTGGTTTGCTAAATTTAAATATTTTATCTCCTTTTTATATTTTTTTCTTTTTGGGCATTCATTAGCATAATGTCCAATTTCTTGACATAACCAACATTTGCAATTTTTCTTTCCCTGCGGGCAATATTTTTTATCAAATTTTTTCTTAAAATATTTTTATTTTATATTTATCATTCCATTTCTTTTTCTGGTTTTATAATATTTATTATTTTATTTAAATTTCTTTTATTTTAACTTTTGTAGTATTTTGGTTTATGTTTTCTACGTTTTTTATATTTCTTTGGTTCGCAACCAAACTTTTGTGGTATATCTTATTATTTATCACAGCATAGGTTAAATGGTCTTTTTTTATTTTTTAATTTCTTGCTTTTGAATACATAGATTTCTTATATAATCCCTTAGTGATTTTATTATTCCTCCTAAAGAGTTCGCTACTAATCCTTCTGTTTTATTTTCTTTGAATTTCTTGGTAATGGTTTCATTAAATGGTTGAGGTAGTTTTTGAATGAATATATCCGTGTATTTTTCGTAATCTTCATGCGGTAATTGATAATAATATGATTCATATTGACATATAAATTCGTTTAGATAACATATGTCGCATATTTCTATATTATTTAATGTATGTCTTACTTTCATTATTTGGTCTTCATCTTCATTAGTTTGTGTATTTCCTAAGAGGTTTATTCCTCCGAGAAATTGTTCATTAAGCGCTTCAACAATATCTATTAGGATATCATTATGTGTTTTGTAAGTATTGATTGGTATTTTTCCAGTGTCTTTTAGACTAGCTAAGAAGGTAAAAACTATTCCTGTAGTTCTATATATAAGCAGATTTAGATAACTTTCTGCATTTAATTTTAAAATTGATTCATCAAGTTGTAACTGTATTTGATGTTCAGCAACCCAAGTGTGAAGCCTATCTTTTCCTTCTTGTTGTTGTACACAATCTAAATCAAGAAGGTCGTCTCTCATCTCCTTTGGTATGAATTGTTTATATTTTTCGTCCTTTGTTTTAAAATATCCTTTTTTATTTTTAAGTTTTTCAATCTCATCTATTTTTGGTTTTTCTTCAGGTTTTAACCCACTACCTCCCCTTTCGTCGAGAGGATGTAATAATTTTTTATCGGGTTCTTCTTCTGATGAATTGTCAATAATTACTTCGTTTTCTTCCACAACCAGATTATCTAGTAATGTTATTTTTTCATCATTTCTCTTAGTTCGTCCATATTTTCATTTATATTATTCATCTTCCCACTCTAATTATACTTGTTGCAGCCACTGGTTGACGGAAGTTTTTATTTTGTATAAAATATTTTTCTAGTTCTTCTATAGTTATACATTTATGTTTTTCTGATTCTTTTATTATGTTTAAGCTCACCTAGTTCCTTTATTTGTTTATCGTTTAATTGTTTGTAATTGTCTATATCTTCCTTGAGTTTTTTATTTGTTTGTTTCATTTTATTTAAATCACTGTTTAGTTTTTCTTCTATATTTTGTATTTTTTTCAAGTATTATTTTTATTTGATCGCCGATTTTTTCTGTCATAATTTTTAGTGAGTTTATTCATTGTCGTAGCTAAATCTCGCACTGTTTTTAATAAATGATTTAATTCTTGTAATTTATCAAGTTCATCTAAAATTTGTATTTCACTTTTTATGTCATCAATACTTTCTTGTATTTTAATCTGATTTATTGATATGTTACTTAAAATTTTGGTATGATTATTTAAAATTTCACATATCATTCGCAGTGAGTGGCTAATTTTTTGTTCTTCTTTTATATTTGCACCTAAAGTATATTCAGTATTTTCTGCCATATTTATTTGTATTGGTATAATTCTTTCTTTATATGGTATTCCGGGTATCTGATATAATTCTAGGTAATACTCTACAGTTTGTTCCATAATTCTATCAATTTTCATTATTTTTGATATTCTTCTATTATTTTGATTTTGTTTAAATTAATATTAATTATATCTTTTCCATTTTATTAAAATTGATTGCTCTTCCATTATCTTTGTTTATAATTCTAAATATTTCAGCAAAATATTTACTTCTTTTATCTGTATCTTTTCTAGTTTTTTCTTTATTATTTTTAGATTTCTTGTTTCGGAATCTTGTATATTTTCTTTTCGTTTATTTTTATCATTTTACTAAAGTCTATTATCTAAGTCTGCAAGAGAATTTTCTAGTCTATTTAGTTTGATATTTATTTTTCTAGTTCTTTTTCTCGATAATTATTACTTACTCTTGTTGCACTTGTGCTGGGTTCAATAAATCTTTCATTCGAGTTTCTTGGTTTAGAAATAGATGGTCTTCGTTCAATCTGTCTTTTGTCTCTTTTAATCATTGCCTGATTTGGTTTTTCTAGTTTAATAATTGGGCTAAATAAATTTTCGATGTGTATTCCTTCAGAATTAGAATTATAACTCACGCTATGAGATGAATTACTTAACGCATAATTTATTTTATATGATATTGAAAACGGGTGATTTCCTTGTTTGAATAAAATTATCCTTTTGAAATCATAGTTTACCAACATGGATTTATCAAGGTCGTTATCCAATAAGGATAAAGTTGTTTGAAGAGTAACATCAAATTTTACTTTTTTGAATTTTAAATTACATGCTCCAGATGCTATTATTTTCTCTTGGTCATTATTTATTCGATCATCAATTAATTCGAGATCCATAGGGGTGTCTATACTTTCTCGAAATAGTCCTTTTATTATTACTTGAATAGTATTTATATTTATATATTTTATTGAAGATTTGATTTTTGGATCATTAATTTTCTTTAATCGTTCGTTTATTTGTTCCTTGTTAACCAAAGACAAGGCGACTGTACTAGATGCTTCATCTATCGGGATAGGGACTTCTCCCATCATAATTCCATAGAAAATATTATTTTTTTTTAAATATTTTTGCAAGAGGATTATTCTTATTTTTGAAATTTGTTTTCTCTGATATGTCAAAGTTTTCTTTTTCAATTAAAGATCTATCAATTAATATGTCTTGAAAGAAGATTTTTTCATTATTGATGTTTTTTATTATTTCCATTGATTGATTATCCAGGTTGTTTAAGGCCATAACTTAAGTTGTAAAATCTCTATTTATAATTCATACCTGACGTTTTAATTGGTGTTCTGGCTCTGATACCAAATTATTTTCTCGTTTTAGTGATTTTTTGAGTTTGAAATTTCTGTTATTCAGAGACGATGTCTCAACAGAAGAGCTTAGAAGCTTTTTAGGCAAACTCACTTAAGTCTTATTTTTCATTAATGCCTTATGCATCATTTTATAGTACAAGCAAAGGCCTTTTAGAGATAAGGTGATAAGATCGAAATCTTATCCCGGCCAATTAAAACACACCACGAAAAAGATAAAAAGATAAAACGATTACATTTCTTCAAGTGGTTACGAGTGGTTGCCGACTTAATTTTCTCACATGTTTATTGCTTTTGTTGACGTCTCCGCTTCGTCTTCTATTATTGGGTCGTCAGTGGGTTCTTCTTGGGCCTTTTCCATTTGGATTTCTTTTTCCTTGCAAATCGGGCATTCGTATTTTTCGCTGATTTTATCTTGTAGCTGACTTTGATTTAGCAGTCTACACATTGTTTGATGAAATTGCAGACTTTTTTTGTAGCGAGCCATCCCCGACCGGCCTCCCGGCTCGGGTACACTGCTCCACCAGGGCTGCAGCCCACTCGACCCAACCCATCACTGTCACCGTAGCTCGGTTCTTCAGTAGGTTGTTGGGGAGACTCGAACCCGGGTCTCCACCCTTTAACAGCATTCTCCCAGAGAAGCTGTCACCAATTCCTCTGCAGAAGAATTGGTGACAGCTTCTCTGGGAGAATGCTGTTAAAGGGTGGAGACCCGGGTTCGAGTCTCCCAACAACCTACTGAAGAACCGAGCTACGGTGACAGTGATGGGTTGGGTCGAGTGGGCTGCAGCCCTGGTGGAGCAGTGTACCCGAGCCGGGAGGCCGGTCGGGGATGGCTCGCTACAAAAAAGTCGACTTTTTTGTAGTGAGCCATCCCCGACCGGCCTCCCGGCTCGGGTACACTGCTCCACCAGGGCTGCAGCCCACTCGACCCAACCCATCACTGTCACCGTAGCTCGGTTCTTCAGTAGGTTGTTGGGGAGACTCGAACCCGGGTCTCCACCCTTTAACAGCATTCTCCCAGAGAAGCTGTCACCAATTCTTCCCACTCACCTACCACCCTACCTTCACCCACCTACTAACCCCACTCCCCTCCACCCAACTCCCATTTGCAACCTGAAAAGAAAAGAAGAAGAGAGAGAGAAGAGAGAGAAGGAAGAGAGAGAAGAAAGAGAGAGGAGGAGGAGGAGGAGCTTGTCGCCGGGAACTCGCCGCCGGAGTCACCACCATCGAGATCTACCTGTCACCGCCGTTCGCAACCAAAGGTAATCACCGGAAACCGCCTTAGTTTTAAGTTTTAGTTTCGTTCGTTAGTAAATCGATCATAACTTTCAAACCGTGACGAATCTGGTAAATCTGAGACCACCATCGCGTTCCTCTCGTCGAGACGAGTCCGTAGACACCAGAATTGCCCCCGATCGGACACCGGACGAAGCCGCACGCGCCTCCGGAAGTTTCGTCAACCGCTCGCGCGTGCATCCACGCGCCACCGCGCGGGGACCACCGCCGCGCCGCCGCCGGGACCGCCGCCGGACCCGCCACCGGACCACCGCCGCGCCGCCGCTGGACCACCGCCGACCGCCGCCGGACCACCGCCGGACCGCCGCCGGACCGCGTTGACCGGCTAGTTGACCGACGAGTTGACCGGTTAACCTGTTTGACCAGTTTGACCGGTTTAATTCGCGTTTGGTTCGGTTTAATTCGATTTTCGGTTTAATTGATTTCGGTTCGGTAAGGAAAACCGGTTGGTTTAATTCAATTTCAATTGGATAAGGTTTGACCAGAGTTGACTTTGACCTGCGAGTTGACTTTTTGACCGGGCTACCGTTTACCCGTTTTGACCCGTTCGAAAGGCGTTCTGACTCGATTTTCGTTCTGGTTTCAGATTTGGAGTCTGTTTGAGCCCCAGGAGTCCACAAATACCACTTTCCCACATTGCTAAGGTGAGGGTCTATTCCGTAAATCCGTACAAGTATTAGAATTCGTCCTATTGTCGTTTAGTTCGAAACATGTTCCGTCTGATTGAAATCGAGTCTTGCGTGGTAGTTAGTTCATTCATTGTAAACCGGAACTAGGGGTCTAGAGGATTCAACTATTGATATGATTGAGTGATGCTAAGTGATGTTATATTATATGTACGTATACATAGTTATGAGTAGGGACTATGTGTGAGAGCGGGAGTTCGGAGATGTCCGAGCCGCCAGCGCAGAGACGTCTGTGCTTCGTCACGAGGACTGGCCGCCAGCACAGAGATCGTCTGATGCCACTTCGCTACGAGCCGCCGGTGCAGAGATCGTCTGGGACTGCTTCGCCACAGGAATAGGCCGCCAGCCCAGAGATTGTCTGTGACTGCTACGCTACGAGCCGTAGGATAAGAGATCGTCTGGTGACTGCTTCGCCACGGGTAGAGGCCGCCAGCTCAGAGATTGTCTGATGCCACTTCGCTACGAGCCGCCGGTGTAGAAATCGTCTGTGACTGCTACGCCACGGGAATAGGCCGCCGGTACAGAGATTGTCTATTACTGCTACGCTACGAGCCGTAGGATAAGAGATCGTCTGAGACTGCTTCGCCACTAGGATGAGTTGCCGGTACAGAGACGTCTGTGATTACTTTGTTATGGTTTGGGACGTGATACAGAGATGGCTGGCATTCGACACGGGGTTAGGGTGCGGGGGTACAGAGACATACTGTACTAGCCACGCGTAGCATATTTATATATCCGTAGAGGAGAATGCAGAGCGTATGGCTTATCTATGTGCTGTCATTGCAATGGTTGTTTTGTGTGATGTCCTAGACATCGTGTTTGTTCATGTTAGTGCTAAACTTCCATAGTGGGAGTTCTTTTACCCGAGTCAGTGGTTTGCGTTTAGCATCCCATACCTCACTGAGTGACTTCCCCGTTGCTCACCCCTCATTCATTTCCCCCTTTCAGGTGATACTGACGATCAGGATTGATCATGTCGGGCTGGTGCTTTTGGGACTGTTTTCTACGCTGTTTTTCCAGACTTAAATTATAATATTACCAACTTTATTCGAGTTTATGTATCATTTGGATTTATGAGATTTGGATTTTATGTATAATTATAAAAATGGTATTTCAGACAATTAATATTATTATTATATTATTACGTGAGATGCGGGTCTCACAATTTGGTATCAGAGCGGGTTCCATCCCGGCTCCGACCCGGGATGGCGATTCGTGGAGACCCGGTTACATCGATTTTTGAATCGGTTTTAAATGATTTTCAAAAATGTTTTTGGGAATTTGGGTATTTTAAAAAGAAAAAAAAAATAGCACCTTTCCGTGAGTATTATTCCTTGAATAATGTTAGTATTCGGTTACAATAGAAGTTAATCAGTTTTGGTTGAAGGTGAGTCAGCTCACACTCTATTTGACATGGAAGCTCTTCCAGGATGATATTGGGCAGTCAACTCTTGACTTGAATTCGGGACGAATTCCTTTGTAGTGGGGGAGAATTGTAACATCCCACTCACCTACCACCCTACCTTCACCCACCTACTAACCCCACTCCCCTCCACCCAACTCCCATTTGCAACCAGAAAAGAAAAGAAGAAGAGAGAGAGAAGAGAGAGAAGGAAGAGAGAGAAGAAAGAGAGAGGAGGAGGAGGAGGAGCTTGTCGCCGGAACTCGCCGCCGGAGTCACCACCATCGAGATCTACCTGTCACCGGCCGTTCGCAACCAAAGGTAATCACCGGGAAACCGCCTTAGTTTTAAGTTTAGTTTCGTTCGTTTAGTAAATCGATCATAACTTTCAAACCGTGACGAATCTGGTAAATCTGAGACCACCATCGCGTTCCCTCGTCGAGACGAGTCCGTAGACACCAGAATTGCCCCGATCGGACACCGGGACGAAGCCGCACGCGGCCTCCGGAAGTTTCGTCAACCGCGCGCGTGCATCCACGCGCCGCCGCCGGACCACCGCCGCGCCGCCGCCGGACCGCCGCCGGACCGCCACCGGACCATCGCCGCGCCGCCGCTGGACCACCGCCGACCGCCGCCGGGACCACCGCCGGACCGCCGCCGACCGCCGTTGACCGGCGAGTTGACCGACGAGTTGACCGGTAACCTGTTGTTTGACCAGTTGACCGGTTAATTCGGGTTTGGTTCGGTTTAATTCGATTTTCGGTTTAAATTGATTTCGGTTCGGTTAAGGAAACCGGTTGGTTTAATTCAATTTCAATTGGATAAGGTTTGACCAGAGTTTGACTTTGACCTGCGAGTTGACTTTTTGACCGGGCTACCGTTTACCCGTTTTGACCCGTTCGAAAGGCGTTCTGACTCGATTTTTCGTTCTGGTTTCAGATTTGGAGTCTGTTTGAGCCCCAGGAGTCCACAAATACCACTTTCCCACATTGCTAAGGTGAGGGTCTATTCCGTAAATCCCGTACAAGTATTAGAATTCGTCCTATTGTCGTTTAGTTCGAAACATGTTCCGTCTGATTGAAATCGAGTCTTGCGTGGTAGTTAGTTCATTCATTGTAAACCGGAACTAAGGGTCTAGAGGATTCAACTATTGATATGATTGAGTGATGCTAAGTGATGTTATATATATGTACGTATACATAGTTATGAGTAGGGACTATGTGTGAGAGCGGGAGTTCGGAGATGTCCGAGCCGCCAGCGCAGAGACGTCTGTGCTTCGTCACGAGGACTGGCCGCCAGCACAGAGATCGTCTGATGCCACTTCGCTACGAGCCGCCGGTGCAGAGATCGTCTGGGACTGCTTCGCCACAGGAATAGGCCGCCAGCCCAGAGATTGTCTGTGACTGCTACGCTACGAGCCGTAGGATAAGAGATCGTCTGGTGACTGCTTCGCCACGGGTAGAGGCCGCCAGCTCAGAGATTGTCTGATGCCACTTCGCTACGAGCCGCCGGTGTAGAAATCGTCTGTGACTGCTACGCCACGGGAATAGGCCGCCGGTACAGAGATTGTCTATTACTGCTACGCTACGAGCCGTAGGATAAGAGATCGTCTGAGACTGCTTCGCCACTAGGATGAGTTGCCGGTACAGAGACGTCTGTGATTACTTTGTTATGGTTTGGGACGTGATACAGAGATGGCTGCATTCGACACGGGGTTAGGGTGCGGGGGTACAGAGACATACTGTACTAGCCACGCGTAGCATATTTATATATCCGTAGAGGAGAATGCAGAGCGTATGGCTTATCTATGTGCTGTCATTGCAATGGTTGTTTTGTGTGATGTCCTAGACATCGTGTTTGTTCATGTTAGTGCTAAACTTCCATAGTGGGAGTTCTTTTACCCGAGTCAGTGGTTTGCGTTTAGCATCCCATACCTCACTGAGTGACTTCCCCGTTGCTCACCCCTCATTCATTTCCCCCTTTCAGGTGATACTGACGATCAGGATTGATCATGTCGGGCTGGTGCTTTTGGGACTGTTTTCTACGCTGTTTTTCCAGACTTAAATTATAATATTACCAACTTTATTCGAGTTTATGTATCATTTGGATTTATGAGATTTGGATTTTATGTATAATTATAAAAATGGTATTTCAGACAATTAATATTATTATTATATTATTACGTGAGATGCGGGTCTCACATTTTTCAAACCCATTGTCCCATATTTTGTAGACTAATGGTCCTATAACTTCTTGGTTGTCGAACTCCTTGGTTGATTTGGTGAACAGAAGTGTTGAGTCGGATTTGTAGTTGAGTCGGAAGAAATCATTCATGTAGACAAGCTTCCTGAGTATTCCTATTTAGTTCAGCATCGACTCGGGCCAGGTCATCTTCTTCGTAGTGAATGTTTGCTGCTCCATCTTCGGTTGGGTATTGCTCGTTACTAATCCCCATGATGATTAGTTTGATTGTTGGACAACTTACTCCTGTTTGGTTGAATTCGGAGTGGTTGCTGTAATATTAAAGAAATATTTCTTTTCCTCTGGCATATCCTGAAAAATATTTTGTGATAGCTGTTTTTAATCCGACTGGGAAGTGTTTAGTTGATAGGGGTTTTCGTATATAAAGCGTTTCTATAATTCCATATTCATGAAGTTTTTTTAAAGTATTGAGTCTGCTTCTGGGAGTACTACTGTTTTTGGACCAAAGCCTTGATAGTTTTTTGGATATATATGCTTGTAAATGATTTTTTTTTTTGGGCAAGTGTTTATTTGTTCAAAATATTCAAGAAATTTTTCTCTGGTTATTTTTATTTGTTCGAAGATGGCTTGGGTAGTATCTATTTTGGATGAAAACTTCACTAATGGATTCAAGATTTAACAGAGCAAATAAGAACAATTTAATCTAGTCAAAGCACGAGAAACAAGAATTTATAAAGAAACCAAGAATCAAGATTTTTTTTCTGATAAAGTATCAACCCTTTTTTCTATCCATATTACAAGAGAACAAATAAAAATCCACGAACCTGGAGTCAAGTATGAAAGGCGATGATCACAGTTGAAAGATTGAACTTTTCTTAATACCCTCGTGTGTGTTTCCTCTGGGTGAAACTGTTTTGTGAGAATCTGAAAAGTGGGAGATGAGTTTGGTTTGGTTTGAGAGACTCTTCCATTGTTTTTCTTATATATAGCAAAAGCACATCAGAGAGCTACTAAAACCTGTAACATGAGGAGCCTTAACTATGGTTAGTCAATTCTGTTTCTTCTATCTCAGCCTTTCAGGTTCTTGGAATTAACCATGGTTACTTTATATCATCAACTGTACTGCCTTTGCAATTTTTTTATTTGTTCTCTTTTTTATTTAATGTGTAATCATGTACATACTTTTCCCACAAGCTAATAAACCATGTTTCTAAAAAGAATATATAAATTCAGGTGTTGTTGATAGCTTAGTGATTTGTATGATTGTTAATAACAATTTGTTATGATATACTCCCTCTGTTACATTAAGATGCAGTTTTAGAAAAAAAAATTGTTTCAAAAAGATATGGTTTTTGTGTGTTTCTATAAAAAATTGTAAACTTCAAGAAAATTAATTGATTTTATTGAATTACTATTGGTTACAAATTATTAAAAATTAAAAAATTAAAAAATACATTTATTATAGTGATTTAATATGTTTTTTAGTAGTTGTGAAAGCATAAAAAATTATTTTTATGAAACAAAAGGAATATCAAATATCATTGATATTTATCATTTGTTTGTTTTTTATCTTTAGTTTTTTTGCACGGAATCCATCGTTAACCTTTTGGATTATGCATAGAATCAAAGAAAGATGACGAAGATAGTAGATAACTTTGAAATTTTAAAAACATTTATTTTAAAATAGCTAACTCGTTCAATTCTTTTAAAAAATTTGGCTATTTTATTGGGTCATTAAAATTAGATCCTTACAATATGTTTTAAAATGTTGATAGATTGTGTGTTGAAATAGACTTGCATATCCCATATTTGTCGAGAAGACTTTTTTATACCCTTCCATATTCACTAAATTGTGCCTCATGAATCCAAGCTAAACATATGTTCTACAAGTTTAAGGCTTGAGATGCGAGTGCATGATGTAATGGTTACCTACCTTTCCTAAGTTTTTTTTTGCATTGTCTTCAAAGCACGCTTTACATTCACCTTCCGCGTGCTTTAATAGCTCTAAAAAATCTTTCGTGATTCTCCTATATAGTTTGTCTTTGCGAATTTTCCAAAGATACTATATTATTCATGGATAAGGATCTCTAGCCAACTCCAAATCTTCAATAGCGTTTTTTCTCCATAATAGATAATCCATGTTTGTACAAACATTAAAAAAAAAGGAAATTGATGGACAAAAAGGTGTAGAAGATAATGTCCAGGCCTATAAAACAGGAAGACATTCAAAAATAGTATGATTAACATATTCATATTCTTCACCACATTGAAGATAATGATTATCAAATTGCATATGACGTGGTATCAGGGTTCGTGTTACCACAAAATGTCTTGTTACATCTTCATATAAGATGACGTATTTTCTGAGGATCACTTATTTTCCAAGAAAAAGGTTTGAAGCTTTGTGATGCTAGGTTCAATTACATAGCTCTAGGTTTACGGTTTAGAATATTCATTGCCGCACAATAGCTTGATTTTATTGTATATTGACCACTCTTTTTGTAGCTCTAATAAAATTAATCACTTCGGGTGGATTGGCTAACATCCAAATTCCAAATAAACGATATATTCTTTGGTTCAATTTGGCTCTCCAACATCTTTACATTCTATTCTTTAGGCCGACCATAAATAAAACCACTCACTTTCATCTTTAGATGAACAATCATTACATTAGGTCGAGCTGGTCTCGCATGAATCGTTGGAATCCATGGATCCTCCCATGTTCTTATTTTAAATCCGTAATGAATTTTTTTGTCGGATATTTGAAGCCAATAATAGTCTAGATGCCAATAAACTTGTCCAAACATAAAAAGAGCTATCAATAACAATTGAATGCAAAGATAGACTTTGTATGTAATACTATCCACACAATAAGAGAAAAGAATATGAGAATTGTAACATACGCCATAACTGGTTACCCAACAATGCCAAATTAAAAATCATGGATCATACATAAACCAAAACCACCTTCCTCATTTCAGCAACAAAGATTTTTTTTCATTTTTCCCAATGCATTTCTTATTTATGTGGATTTGAACTCTACTAAAATCGTGTAATGACACTTGCAAGTTTTGCACAAATATCCAATGATAATAGAAAACTAGGCATAACATAGGTTGGAAGGCGAGGATAATGGATTTTATAAGAATCTCATTATGTTCTTTTGATAACCACTGAACAGACCATCAATAATCATATGTTGTAATCTATTTTTGAGGAATGTTAAAAAAATGCATTTCAAATATCTTTTGAAATTTTCAAATAAGATCTTATCACACTTTGGTGTCAACACCCGATTCGTTTTTTTTTTATATTACCAAACCCTTTTTAAAAATATTTACTAATATTAATTATATCTGTTTATCTAATTAATATAAAATGTAGAATAAAACAGTAACCGAAAGCAAATAATTAAAAGTGATATGAAACAACCAAATGATGTTTAACTGCAAGATTATAATAAAAACATTATTGAAAACTTTATTCTTAACTATTCTAATATATAAAATACACAATTATCTCAACGACTAATTATAAATAGAATTGTAGCTTTTTATTTTCGTCAGAAGTGATCAAACTCATACGAGAAAAAAAATGTTGAAGATACAAATAATATCAAAGGTAATCATATGAAAACTTTGGTTCACAAAAAACCTATTTATTTTACAGTTGTATATCATGTATCATATGATAACTTAGTTTACCAAAAAACTACTTATTTTGCGATTTGGACGGCAAAAAACAAATTGATCTTCGAAGACAAAAATCTAACCAATTTGGAGGTGATGTCAAAAGTATTAAGTCTAGTATGGGAATGGATTCAAGCACAATCATCATAAGCTACAAATAAAAAATCGATTACCTCAGACAAAGGATCTACACCCAGAGGAACATCAAGGTCTGATAACTACATGTTTCACATATACCCACCCTCAAAGTATGCTCTGACTGTTTAACGCTCATTAGAGCAATCTCTAGGAAACTCAAAATCAAGAAAATCTTTGGTATCGTCGCTGATATCAAGTAGATCTCCTCGACGTTTTATTTTATCTCTTTTTCTCATTTTTTTCGTTCTGGAAACTCAAGAGCCAGTGTTCTGGAAAACATGCTGTAAAACGTTCTGCAGCGTCTGTAATGGACTCGGGTTTGAGTCAAGTTTAGACCCGTTCTCTTTTTTTTTTTTAATTTAAATTAATGGTTGCACACAAAAAAATATCATGTATATGTATTACATTTTTAATATTTAGTGAACTTTGACTAATACTTTTCTCGAGATTAATCAAAGTAACTTTAATTTGATAACATTGTATTATTGGTAATATTATTTTCATTTCATTAAAAATATAATATCTAATAATATTATTTTAGTGTTGAGCCAAAAAAAAAATATTATTTTAATTTTTAAACTTGCTTTTTGACACACAACAACAAATGCCAGAACTACAAGAACCCATTGTCTGAATGTTTTTAGATCTACAAAAGTTGTCACATTCTTCAACTCCAACAGCTCCTTTATTACACGGACCATAGCATTTTTTGTTTTCTTGTTTTACCCCAAAATCTATTCAGATAATAACAAATAATACAATATTAAAATTATGTAGGAATAAAAACATTAGCATCACTCAAATTAAATGTTAAGAGTAGCATTCTAGTACCTGCAAAAGTATTTGTGCAGTAAACATTTGATGTCACGAAGAAAATAGTGAAAACAAATGAGATTAATATATTTTTGGAGAGACTCATTTTGTAGGATGTTTTCTAAATTTTTTGAGTGTCTTATTACATTTTAGATTGATTTATATATATATAGATTAATATTAACTTGCATAAAAGGAAATATTTAGAGAAAATCTTTCAATTAATTTTATTAGATTATAGTCAAAATGATATAAAGGTGATTCATTACCTAATTACGTTTGAGTATTTGTGTGGACTTTTTATTTTCTTTCAAATTACATTGTCCATATATAGTTTGTATATTTAAATGGATTCAAAATGTAATACATATAAATTAATTTTTTTATTTTGGACTAAATATTTTCATTAACGTTCGTCTATATAACTCAACAATATATTTAATTTATTCTATTATTTACATTAAATATTTATAAATTGGTATTTTATATTAAATGTATCCATGGTTAGATAACAACTAATTATGAATTATCAGTTTCTGTCAGAGGCTTATTTCACTTTAAACTTATAAATATTTATTAATTATTATTTTGTAAGATTTTGATATATAGAATCCAGTATATTTAGTATAATAAATTCATATGGTTATTCCAATCTTTCATAAAATAGTATTATAATTTCTCTTATAATAGCAAAATACAGATATGATAAATTGCACAATAACATATGTAAATATGTTCACATCAAAAATTTTGAAAGTACAATCACAGATAATTATATAAAATATAAAAAATAAGATATCAAATATATAGTAATTGACAAAATTAAACTGATATAGCTAAAAAAATCTTGCAGCCTTTAATATAATATTTTAGAGTAACATGTTTTCAAAAGATTTATACTTACTCACAATCATCACCATTTCAAACCATTTATTTTTATGGTAATATGTTGATAAAAATCTTCACAATCATCACCATTTCAAACCATTTATTTTTATGGTAATATGTTGATAAAAATCTTCACAATCTTCATCATTTGCAAGCCCTAAATAGCCAACATTAATGTTGTTGCAAAAATAAATACAAAATGAAATCTGTATATTGTTTTTCAGGATCACGGATTTATGTTGTAAGATCACGGATTTTAGGCTTAAAAAAAATTTATATGTAATCAAAAGATAAACAGTAAATTTATATGTTCTTTTTGGTCAAATAAAAAAAGTAACTTGATATGTTATGCAGTATTTTGTTAGGGATTGGTCTGCGTAGCAACCTGTTTCTGTTGAATTATTTCCAAAGAAATTATTTTGTTTCCACAGCCTTGTATTATTGATGTTTTAAGTAATTTTAGAATAAAAAAATATATAACAAACATCACAACTATTCGCAAATCGTAAATATTTGCTAAAACCATAGCAATACATCTTTTTATAAAATCATAATGGTTAGTCTATTTTTATAAAATGATCTTTGAAGGGGATTGTGAAGTCTTAATTAATGCATTGCGTTGACAGCATGATTACTAATATCTGTAATGATATTAAAACCTGGGGTAGTAAGCTGAAGAAGATTGGATATAATCATGTTTTACCGAAAGCAAATTCAACTGCCCATGCTCTTGCAACAAAATAACTAGGCACCGAATTGTTTCTTGTTTCTGTCTTCTTCATGTTATATACCATTTTGGTTATCACAAGTTCTATGTAAAGACTATATTTGTTCCTAATAAAATATAAGTTTCGTGGAAAAAAAACTTATAGAATAAAAAAATCAAATATTTTTTCGTCATCCAAAGATAATGATGTTTTTTAGAAGTGTGGGTCAAAAAATAATTATAAATAAAAATCTATTAACATAATATTGTTAAAAAAATAATAAACAATTTAAACTCACTTTTTCTTAAAAATAATCTAGGCAAAAACTAATTTATTTGTATATATTTCTTTATAATTTATAAAATAAAAAATAATCATAATAAAGTTTTGATGAATAAAATTTACCATTTTGAATAAAATACATTTTCAAATTTCCAGAAATTTATTCAAGCCACCTTAAAGTTTGTAACAACAACCTTACAAAATCTATTCAAATTTCAATTCTTTATAGTTTTAATTAAAATTCTCTCAGATTATTAATCCAATAGATATTTTCAATGCTTTTAAACCAATTGAAATAGATCAATTTAAAACCCAAATATATAAAAATAATAATGTGATAAAGTACGTATTGGCGTTTAGGATGGACGTCTGTGAGACGAGAAAGATGCGGTATAAGTCAGTCGTTTTTGAAAAAAGATGCTAAGAATCTCTATGATGCATTCTTGTGATGCAACAATTGCTATCTTAGACCACTTCCATCCAATTCTTAACTTTTTTTTTTAAAGAAAAAAATAAAAACGAACCAATCGTGGGTCATTACGTGTCAGTGGAGTCCACGAAACAGTGGAAAAACCAGTTTTTAATTTAAAATTTTTGGAATTGGTTCTTAAGAAAAATAATAGAAACCATCACATTTTTTATTAAGAACCCCACTTAAAAACCTCGAGTGAAGGTGCTCTTATGTCCAAGACATTATCGCCGTCTAGTCTTTGTACATATGTATCTCCCCAAAAAATTTACCTATCTTAATCAACTTGCTAAGTGCGGTAAGCAAAAGAATAGACTTGTTAAGTGTCGTAGGCAAAATAATAATGACTATATATAATTAAAGGGAAAATAATTTTGATCTACAAACAAAAAATTTCACTTCAAACTTTTGAATTCGAGAGTTAACGTCTTAAATAATAAAAATAATAATAAATAATATCGATCACAATTTTGATATAGCGAACGAGTTAATTAATTTTACTAGTTAGTATATAATTAAAACTATTTTCATCGTTTGGTGTTGTTGTTTTTTTGTCCACATCTTTTTTAAAAAAAAAATTAAAGCCACTAAATGGAGCAGATTATTACAATGAAATACAAGTTTAGTGAAATAGATCTAAATAATTTAACCCAAGTAGCCCATAAAGCAGTTGCCCTAGTAGATAAAGATCAACGTGAATCCAACACGTGTATTATCTTCTTCTAGCTTCTTCTCTGAGATTTGAAACACCGAACCACCACCAACAGAAAATAAATCGCCTTGTATCTCCATCAAATAGTGCTTTAAACTTGGATTTCGTTGGACACCTTATGTTGATCACCAAGTGAGATGGATAAATCAATCAGCTACATCTTTAGATTAGTTGAGCCACAAATCATCCGAGTCAATCACTCCTTCGAACTCCGTCAAAACACGACCAGAGAATCAAAGTCTTCATGATCAAGAACGGACAATTTGAATCATCTTAAAAAAACAATTAAAGAAAAACTTTAGCTCTAAGGCGATTTAATTAAACGAGCCAAGATTTACTTTCTCGTGATTGAGACTCAAGCAAATTTGAAAAGGTAGAGATTCTACCATCACATTGGTAAGATTTCCGAAAACAAATCGGTGATTTAAAAGAGTTCAAAAAGTGAAACTAAGTATAAACCGAACTATGTCGAAATCAAAACCGAAACAAGTCGGATACCACAAAAAATTAAAGCTGAAAACTACAATCGGAGCTATCCGGAGATGAACTGATCCACTTCTGTACTGGATCAGAACCAAAAAAAAACAAAAGTAAAAAATCAGATGGTTGCCGACGGCGGAGAAGGCCGTCGGCCACCGAACAGCGAATAACTTTATGAAAATTTTCTAGAGAGATGTGAGAGCAAACAAGAGAGAGAAGTTACTGTATTATCCACTCGCAGTTTGGTGTTGTTAATTGTTGAAATTTAAGTGTAAATTTTTGTCCAATATATAACATAGTTCTCGTAAATAAGCCCTTTTAGAAAAAATACACGTTTTCATATGTAACCGGTTCCAATTCCAAAGTTGGAGGATCAGAGAATCTGCCATGTTCAATGCGGGGTTCTTAGGTGGGGTTCTTAACTTTTGATTTTTCGTTTTTTTGTTTTTTTTTTTTTTTTTTACTTTACGGCTAAGAACCGGCTCTTAAAACTCTTATTTAAGAGCCGGTTCTTAGTTTTTCTTAGTTAAAACTAAGAACCGACTCTTAACAAAAGTTAAGAACCCCACCTAAGAACCCTGCAATAAACATGCCCTCAGAGGGGAGCAGCAGCTTCTTTGGTGTCGTGGCGCAATGAAAGTCTTGTTGACTTTATGTGAAGGTGCCACTAAATGACACGTGTCTCTCCCTTCACCGATTACTATTTAATTTCCATCTAGAGACTGACACGTGTCTATCTCCAGACTCCCCATTGGTTTTATTCCTAAAAACAACGACTGCTTCTCCAGGAAAAGTCCACCACCAGCTTTGCTTTGATTACACACTTTCTCGCGAATCCGATTCGAAAAGTAAATCCTCAAGAAACTTCCGATCAATTCGATTCTTCTCGGAGGTAATCACGATTCCTTAACCTCCTTCTCCTTCTTCATCATTTGGATTCCGTTTTCGCTTTTTTGATCTGCCGATTTTGAATTTTCCCGATCAATCATCTGATCTGCTAGGTTATGGAAGATCCTCCAATGGCTTCATCGTACGGACTCTACAAGATCATAGCAGGCGGAGTCGCGGCTCTACTAATCCCAATCCTGCTCTCCGTTGCCTTAAGCGGAAGCAAGAAGGGGAAGAAGAGAGGCGTTCCGGTGAAAGCAGGCGGAGAGGAAGGCTACACGATGCGTCACGCACGAGGTCCTGATCTCGTTGACGTTCCTTGGCCAGGAGCTACGACTATGGCTGCTTTGTTTGAGCAGGCTTGTAAGAAGTATTCGAGTAACCGTTTGCTTGGGACTAGGGAGTTTATAGATAAGGAGATCGTTACGTCTAGTGATGGCAGGAAGTTCGAGAAGCTTCATCTCGGGGAGTATCGGTGGCAGAGTTATGGAGAGGTCTTTGAACGTGTTTGTAACTTTGCCTCGGGGCTTGTTGGTGTTGGCCATAACGTTGATACTCGTGTCGCTATCTTTTCGGATACTCGAGCTGAGTGGTTTATCGCGTTTCAGGTTCATCACGAACTACTTAACTTTGTTATTTAGGTCTTAGAAAGGTTCTAAACATCAACTCATTTTCTTAAAATTCGATTTATACCAGTTTAAATGGATGTTAAATCAGTTTAAATCAATCTAAATTAGTTTAAATATGTTAAATTAAGCAGTAATGTTAGTACAAATCCACAAATTTGTTTAATTTCTTTTATTTTGTATATCTAATTTTGATTATTCATCACAATAATTTTATAATTAAACTTAAAAACTAAAAAATCTTTTAGATGTATAATACGTTTAGTAACTAGTCCTCTATAAAGCTTTTAGTTACCACATTGGTTAGTTCATGAATTGATTTGCTTTTGTTTTGCTAATTACAGGGATGTTTCAGGCAGAACGTAACTATTGTTACTATCTATGCTTCTTTAGGAGAAGAAGCTTTGATTTACTCACTCAATGAGGTTGGTGTGGAAGTTTCTTTTTTTGTTACTAGTCTTAGTGCTGGACATCTGAATCTTGTTAAATTGTTGGCAGACTCAAGTATCGACCCTGATATGCGACTCAAAGCAACTTAAAAAGTTGTCTGCGATACAATCGAGCTTGAAGACTATAAAGAACATTATTTACATTGAAGAAGATGGAGTTGAGGTTGCTTCTAGTGACGTAAATGGTCTTGGTGATATAACTGTTTCGTCCATCTCTGAAGTTGAGAAACTGGGGAAGGAGAAACCTGTTCAGCCGAACTTTCCTTCCAAGAATGGAGTTGCCGTTATAATGTTTACCAGTGGTAGTACCGGTCTACCAAAGGTGTGTGCTGGACTCTCTTAGTTATGTTTGGTTTCATTTAGGAGAGGATATAAGAAACCAGAAACCATATTTTATTTTCCTCTAGCAGTCTAGTGTGTTATCCTAACCTTATATGTGTGCGCATTCATTCAGGGAGTTATGATTACCCACGGGAATCTAATCGCAACTGCTGCAGGAGTTATGAAGGTGATTCCAAAGCTGAATAAGAATGACGTGTATATTGCATACTTACCTTTGGCCCATGTGTTTGAGCTGGAAGCTGAGGTATTTTTCTAAGTTCCCGCTCTCTTGCGTACTTATAACCTTATTCTCTTACTCGTTCTTACGAAATTATGGTTTGTCAGATTGTGGTCTTTACATGGGGTAGTGCCATCGGTTATGGCTCAGCAATGACTTTAACTGACACTTCAAATAAAGTTAAGAGAGGAACCAAAGGAGATGTTTCAGCTCTAAACCCAACTCTCATGACTGCAGTTCCAGCTATTCTAGATCGTGTCAGAGAAGGAGTTCTAAAAAAGGTATCATCGTAGTGATAACTATGTTGTGAGTGTTTTTGCTATTACATACTAGAATCAGTTATTCTTGTGTACGTGACAAATCTAGGTTGAGGAAAAGGGAGGGATGGCCAAGACTCTCTTTAACTTTTCATACAATCGCCGTTTAGCAGCTGTAAACGGAAGTTGGTTTGGTGCCTGGGGATTGGAGAAAATGTTTTGGGATACTCTAGTCTTCAATAAAATACGCGCTGTGCTTGGAGGACGCGTCCGATTTATGCTCTGTGGAGGGGCTCCTCTGTCTCCTGATTCGCAACGCTTCATCAATATCTGCATGGGGTAAGAGAATCTTCCTTTGCAATACGAGTCTTGTCCCATGTTTGCTTAGGCAAACGCCATTGAAATCGTTTAGATTTTGCTTTTTCACATTACTTGTGACGTTGATATGTTTGAACTCTTTTGCTTGTTGATGTTCATCTACTTTGTGCTTGTCTGTATTCATCTTAGTTTGTTCTGATTGTGATTGCGCATTGTTTTCCGTTAGGTCTCCTATCGGTCAAGGATATGGATTAACTGAAACGTGTGCTGGAGCTACGTTTTCTGAGTGGGACGACCCTACTGTTGGACGCGTGGGACCACCACTTCCATGTGGCTACATTAAGGTTTGCAACAATGCGTTCACTCTGTGTATGTAAACTTGTTGTAATCACGAGTAACAAGCGTCATCAATATATTTATCTTGCAGCTTGTTTCTTGGGAAGAAGGTGGCTATAAAATTTCAGACAAACCAATGCCTCGAGGGGAGATTGTGGTAGGTGGTAACAGTGTAACAGCAGGTTACTTCAACAATCAACAAAAAACCGATGAGGTTTACAAGGTAAACGAAGCAGATTGCACATACCAGAATCTTAGTTGTTCTGCTTGCTGTATAAATCTCTGATGATCAAGATGACAATTTCAGGTTGATGAGAAGGGCACGAGGTGGTTTTACACAGGAGACATAGGGAGATTCCACCCTGATGGATGTCTTGAAGTTATTGACAGAAAGAAAGATATCGTTAAACTTCAACATGGGGAATACGTATCCCTTGGAAAGGTTTGCCCATCTAAACTCAAAATCTAATGGAGGATGGCATGTAAGATAAAAACGCATCATGCTTTTGCATTGTCTTGATTATTATTCTCAGGTGGAGGCAGCTTTGGGTTCAAGCAATTACGTTGACAACATTATGGTACACGCAGACCCAATGAACAGCTACTGTGTAGCTCTTGTTGTTCCATCCCACGGAGCATTAGTTAAATGGGCAGAGGCAGCTGGAGTTAAATACAGCGACTTCTCTGAGCTATGTGAGAACGGTGAAGCAGTTAAGGAGGTTCAACAATCTCTTACCAAGGTTTGTGTTTTCAATAGCTGTCTCTAGTTTTTTTTTTTTCTTTTTTTTGATAGTTACAACACCTGCTAAATGTGTTGGGTTCCAGGCAGCAAAGGCGGCAAAGCTAGAAAAGTTTGAAATCCCAGCGAAGATCAAGTTATTGCCTGAGCAGTGGACACCAGAGTCTGGACTAGTCACAGCTGCTCTCAAGATAAAGAGGGAGCAAATAAAGGCCAAGTTCAAAGATGAACTCCACAAGCTGTATGCCTAAAGTTTTACTAATATATTACTGGTTACAAACTTCATATGCTTGTGTTTTGACTTCACTTTCGTTAATAAAGTTCGATCCTGAGGGGTTGTTTTCTCCCCTTTTAGTACAATTTTTCCCATTCCAACTCGATAATAACGGAGCAATCTAAGAGAGTAAAATCACAGTGGGTATTGTATTCAAAGATATGCAAGGAGCTGAAGTAGTCATCATCAAGCGAATTGTGAGAGTGAGCATTGATGTCGATGCAGAATCTGTGGGAACTGCTGTCTCTGACTCTGACAATACTGGTCGTAGAAGAAGATACAAAGGTGGTCCCAAGAATAGCACAACGGATACCAGTAAAAGCCAACGGCCTTTATCAAACCTGCAAACAAGGCGATACGTTAAGGTAAAAATGGAAAGGGCTTCATAGGACTCACTAGTTTCTGGTGGTCATGCCATTGTGAACTGGTGATTACAACCCGAGTTAGTGCAGCAGTTACTTTTGATTCCAGGATTCTCAAAGGCCATTGTCTAAGTTCAAACTCTGGAACTGAGGAGAAGGAGGATTTCTAATGCAAGATATGGTAGCCAAGAGTAGACGCTATACACAGAGGCTGGTGAAAAGCAGCGGGCTGGGCTGGATTTGAACTAGCATAGACAGGCTAACCTATTCGGGAATCTCTGGATCTACGCTTATAAGCCTTATATATACTGAGACTTCAACTCTTTAAAAGTCAGCAACAAAGGAAGTCATTTGAAACGATAATGGATTATAATTACCTTCGACCTGTGGAAAATAAGAGCATAGGGTATAACAAATGCCATCAACCCAATTATGTACAATAAAACCCAACAAAGATCTTCTTCATTTTAAACCTCCAGCTTTCTAAACAAGTCTTGTGTTCTGCAAAAGTCATAACGATTGAATTTGAAACACATATGATCACATTTCGAAATTAGATTTATCGTCCTCTTTCTTTCATCTTCCTTCCTACAAGATTGATCACGTAGATGCATTAATTGATCAATATGTGAATCAAAATTAACCACACATGGATGGTTTAGTGGTAGACGAATTCTGCTAAACTGAACAACTCGAATTCAAAATAACTCCACAACATTAAATAAGTGGGTAGGCGATATGAATATCTAATTCTCATTATGAATAATCGAATCTATCTAACACATGTGATTAAGTCCTTGGGAGATTAGTCGGATGAGTCTCGGTCTTTTGCACACCCGTTGTTATTCAAAAAAAAGGGAAAATATATGTGAATAAAATTGTTTCAGTGCTGATCTCATGTATATAATTAATTCCACCTACATTTTGTTTTGGTCTTGTTCGTCAACATTCTCACAAACCAATCCCAAAAAATGTACAAGGATGCATATAATTATAGTCTAGTGCTCGCATAAAATGTTGGACTGGTAACGATGTGTTTGAGTTTTTCACCAACCATCTCAGTCTCACGTTGGTTTTATATTAAACCACGTGTTAATCACCCAACTGCCAAATATTTTCATAATAAATAAAACTATAGTTTGACCTCCCCGGAATCACATAAACTCCCGAAAGCATTTCATATATTCCGGCAATGGATGCACTACTTCCGGTTCAAAGTGCTGGACAGAGACTTCCGGTTAAGCTGATCTCACCTTCTCTCTATCCCTGCATCGGTTCGGTCTCCATCAGACGTTCGGTTTCAGGTTTCGCCATGGACACAAGGATCAGTTCTAGAGCTCCGACGCAGTTCACAACCCGAGCTCAACAGGTACGGCGGCGTTGACTTTTTTCCTTTGAGATTATAATATTGCTGCTTCCATGAAAAACCCATTAACAAAGCTCGCGTCTTTCGTTTGATTCTTTGTGATCTATCCATGTTCGATTTTGTGCCCTAGCTGGAACCAGTTTTGAGGGTATTCTAATTCTGTAAATCTGTTGCTTGAAGTATTTGCCTTTTTTCTTTTCTTTTTCTGGTAGGCGGATTTGAAGGAGAGCTTAGGTGTTGCTTCTTCTTATTCTTCAGTAGAAAATGATCTTAGAATCAAGCAATGGGAAGTAGACATGTATCAGAATGAACTAGCTGTTAGCCAAGGTATCAGGATCAGGAGAAAACCACCAAGCAAGGCTCCTTTGGGTTATTCTGGACCCTTTGAGTTGAGATTGCAAGATGCTGATTCTTCTCCCACTAACATCTTGGAGGAGATTACATGGTTCAAAGACCAAGAAGTTGCCAGGGTAAAGAGTTTTTTTTTTCTCTAGCTTCAAGGCTGTGTGAGTTGTTAATGGTGATTGTCTTTTTTCAGATGAAGGAACTGAACCCACTTGAGGCTTTAAAGAAAGCTGTGGAGAATGCTCCTCCTACTAGGGATTTTGTAGGTGCGCTTAGGATGGCTCATCAGAGAACTGGCTTCCCTGGTTTGATCGCTGAGGTTAAGAAGGCTTCTCCAAGTAGAGGAATCTTGAAAGAGAATTTTGACCCGGTATGTTGATGCAGAATATAGTTATTGGACTCTTAGACCATGATTAATAAGAGTCGGTCCTTAGCTTTTTGTAGTTGAAAGTTAAGAAACAGTTTCTTAACTTTCGTTAAGAACCCCAACCTAACCTAAGAAACCTGCATTAATCATGCCCTTATTAAGCTAGTTAAGCTTGATGAAGAATTTTTTTTCTAACTTTAAAGGTTCTCTAAAATGATTAACTATTGTTCTTATATCTAGACCTGAAAGGTCTTTCATAATGCTTAATGATGAATATCATATTGGTTAAGTTTAGTTAAGGTTGAAGAAAAATTGTAGTCTTTGTCATTTGCAGTTTGGCCTCTGAGACATAGATCAACACTCTCTCTTTTGAATAGTTCCTCACTATGATTCACTATTGTTCTTATATGATTCATGTGGTGTGTTGCTGACAGGTCGAGATTGCTCAAGCTTATGAAAGAGGCGGTGCTGCATGTCTCAGTGTTGTAACTGACCAGAAGTATTTCAAGGTTCACTTGTTGTGTATTCATTTGCTGATATCTTGTACACATTTTCCATGTGTGTTTTTTTTTAACATTTATTAGTTCTTTTCTTGGTTTGATTCGACAGGGAGGCTTTGAAAACTTGGAAGCAATAAGAAGCGCTGGTGTGAAGGTATTCTCTTAGCAAAGTCTCGTTTCTTCTTTTGTGCATCCAGTGATGAAGGGAACTTTTTGTAAGCCTTGCTTTTGAATTATTGCAGTGTCCCCTATTATGCAAAGAGTTTGTTGTAGATCCATGGCAGATCTACTATGCTCGGACTAAAGGTGCTGATGCAGTATTGCTTATTGCTGCTATATTGACTGACCTGGGAAATAACCTACTTGCTTAAGCTCTGCAAGAAACTTGGTTTGGCTGCCCTTGTTGAGGTCTTTTTACCTTGCTCTGATGTTTGCTGAGAGTTAGTATACCTTTCAGTTACACTCTTTACACACTTTGGCTCTCAATTAGGTACACGATGAGAGAGAGAATGGGTCGTGCCTCTTGGAATAGAAGGGATCGAGCCTTGTTGGCATCAACAACCGAAGTCTTGGTAATGATGAAGCTTTTGTACATATGTTCTGAAATCTCTTGGGTGATTCTTATGTGGAAAGATTAGTTTAGTTGAGTTGAGGAGTCTCACAAATTGAAGTTTTGGTGTTTCAGAAACATTTAAAGTGGACATTAGTAATACAAAGAAGCTTCTTGAAGGAGAACATGGTAGACAAATCCGCGAGAAGACATGATTGTAAGTAGTTGTAGTTTCCATTTCATGTCTTTTCACACCTTGCAACGTTCTGACCATGATGGTTATGTTATGTGGGGTTGTAAGGTGGTTGGTGAATCCGGTCTGTTTACACCTGATGACATTGCCTATGTACAATCCGCTGGAGTTAAAGCGGTAAGCTTTCACAAGTTTCCATCAGAAGGTTGCTTGGTAACTTGTGCAAGTTTTAATTAGATGACTGAACTGATGCTGATTGTGAGGTTTACAGGTTTGGTTGGTGAGTCCATTGTGAAGCAAAACGACCCTGAGAAAGGAATAGCAGGACTCTTTGGGAGGAACATTTCTCAGACTTGAAACCGTGTCCCCTGAACTCACATCTGCTTGGTACATGTGTATCTTGTTTCTCTGAGTATTGAAGAAAGACTACAAAGGCTAGGCTTGTTTGTTTTCTCTATTTGTATCAGATTTTTTCAAAAACCACCGAATAAATTGAATCAAGATTTCATTTACGGAAGCTTTTGGAAAAAAACATCTATAAACAAAAACTATACATTGAACTCAAATCAAAAGAGAGATAGCTAGCTATCAAATATTAAGTGGAGTATAACTCACAAGTGAAGAATACAACGACATTATTGTTACCCAAATACATTCATCATCCTTGCACCCGACCAGAATCACCAAAACACACCACTCGAAACAACTCCGACCAGAATCCACAAGTGACTTTCATGGATTCTCAAACAAGCTCCAGTCTTCTTGAGCTCAGATAGATATATAAAACGACCTTATAAGGCGAAGACCTGACCACTTATGCCGCGCGAGTGGATTGGTATACAGCAAAACCATTTTTTCTGCAAAGGTATGGGAAGAAACAGCAGCGTCAATAGTAAGACACTAAGAACATGTTCTTGGGAAGCCCACTGGAACATGGCCATCAGCAGTAATAAGCTCTAATGAAACAACACAACTCAAATCCAGGTTCATCTTTTCCCTGGTGAGTCAGTTTGGCCACCACCACCCTTTTTCTCGTTTCTAGCTTTATTGAAGATAACAGTGAATCCCTCAGCCGAAGAAGGGTCATTCACATCCCATTCTCCAAACTTTGGTAACGGGTGGCCCTTGTCCTACACACAATCCAAAATCCAGAGGATGAGTTTTGTAAGACATGACATTAGCACCAGGCAAAATCCATTTTATAAGCTTTCTTTACTGCTACTGCTACTTATATTGATTCTTTCCAAGCCAGAACACTAGAGCTTGTCTTGTATGGATTAGCTTTTCTACTGACAAGTTAACACTGTAAATGCCTCTATGCACTTTTTTTTTATATCTATGCACAATCTTAGAGCATCATTAATGGTAAAACATTTATATTATTATTTTAATATAATTTATTTATCTAATTAAATTTTGGTATTTAAAACATAATTACACCAATGCAAAAATGACATCCTTAAAACTTCTCTTCGTTCTAAGCTTGTGTTTTCCGTCATCCTTAAAACTTCTTATGTTATTTATTCTTTTTAATTTTAATTTGATATTAATAATAAATAATTTCAAATGTAATAAATGAAATGTGTTCGTTTATATATTGAAATAATATAAATTGTGCATATACATTAGTCGTATGGCTCGTATTTGCTATATAGTTTAGCTGTGTTTTGGTTTATTCTTATAATGTGCTTTAACTTTTATAAAGTATTTTGATATTCTCTTTTTTTTAAGTTTTTGTCACAAAAATAGACCTGACCAAAATAGTTTTTTTTTTTGAAAATTTTAATATTATTTTTTTTAATTTTTAAACCTCAACTCCAAAACCCCACCTCATAACTCTAAAACCTAAGTTTAGATTAGTTAACCCAAGGGTATAAATATATATTTACATCATTTAGTAAAGTCTATTTTAGTCATTTTTATCCTTGAGTGAAATTTTTGAGACAAATTTTTTTTTAAATCTATTTGGTCTTTATCTCTTCTTTTATATTGAGAATTTCAAAGGTAAATCTGGTCTACAATTTTGATAAAATAGAATCCAAGTCATGAAGAGAAAAAATGCAGATTATGTGATATTCTTTATACGGGTTAGTATGGGTGTAAATGATTTTATAAAGTTGTATAGCTAGAAATTATCATCTTTAAATACAATTTATCACTTAGAGTACTTTTTTTATGGTTAAATATTTTGCAGATATCAATTGCAAATTATGATTGTCAGATTGTATCACGGAGTCGTAGTTTTCTTCTTCAGCGTTAGCTTTTAGAACGTTATATGAACAAAGAATAACATCCACGTATGACATTTCTCATTAAGTGAATCTTTATAGGGTTCCTTATTAACATCATTGAATAGCATTTTTCGTTTTTTAAATCTCTTGTTCTGCCTTTTGATTTGAAGTAACTTCAAGAAAACACCAAATACCTACGGATTGTCGGCATAACGTCAGAGCTAGAGACAAACGACTATGTGCCAAGTTTTGTGTCAATGTGTTCGTTTAGCTGCTAATTTTCTTAAATTCAAAATTTAGTATTGAACACAACCCTGTCTCATATATCTATAACTTCATACATTAATTGTTGGCAAATCCCTCAAATAGTAGATTTTTTTGAATTTTTTGTTACAAAATAAATGACCAAAATATATATTTTTTGTTTTAAAAATTTTAATATTTTTATTTAATTATAAACCTCACCTCCAAAACCCAACCTCATAACTCTAAACCCTAAGTTTAGATTAATTAACGCAAGTGGTATATATATATATATATATATATATACTATTTAATAAAATCTATTTTTGTCATTTTTTTTTGAAGTACTATTTTGGAGATAATTTTTTTTTAGATTTATTTTGGTTTTTATCTGTTATTTGTTGCTTATATAAAAAAGCAGTTTTTGTTTTTCTCTCTACATCACCCAGACCGAGACCGATATAAGACCTCCCCGACTTAAAAAATTTCTGTACTCAACATGAGAACCAAACATGCAAAGAAAGTAGGGATGAAATGATGATTCTGCCTTTTCCATACAATAATATTCTTTAAGATGGGTTTCTAAAAGAGACAGAATCAGAATCATTTGCTATGTACTTCAAGTTGATAAAAACAGAAAACTGGACTTAAAAGTGGTTAACATAAGTCGGCTGGTCTGTTCCTGGGTTAAAGAAGCACCTCATATAGTAAGGCGTTGAGGTTCTCCAATGACGCCTTGCGCTTAGGCGATATAAGGCGAGTGCTAAGGCGATGTGCTTTACATATATCAGTTCGGGTAAGGAACACAGTCCTTGCTTCAAATTAAGGGTAAGGAACACAGTCCTGGTTTGAAAAAAGCGTGCCCCTGGTGCACCTAAGCGTGAGGCGTTCATAGGCGATAGGACAATCGCTTTAAGACCTGGATTGTGTTCCTTGCAAACCCATGAAGATTTAGTGATCCAAAATTTCCAAACTTTAGACCCACATTAACAAACAACTTCAATTTAATTTTTATTCAAAAAGACACAAGCATAACTTAAACATTACATGATGATAAGAAATTTGAGTTCTATTAGTGATTAGGTCTCATTTACACCCAAAAGCTAAGTTCAAGAGTGGAGGAATTACCACATCACATATATATTGTCCAATGAAGACTATCATCAACCGACGTGGGATAATATTAATAGTCCCTTTCGAGATGTGCATGGGAAACGGTCCATTGGAACAACCCAAATCCAACATATCCGAAATACCACATGAAGATGAACCATTTTTACAAGTTGCATATGTAAGGACTGTTTATGTGGGAAATCATTTGCTAAGCTTACCATGGATCTGATACCATATTAGTGATGAGTTTAACTCACACCTAAAAAACTAGCTTGAGAGTGGAGGATTGTCACATCACATATATATTGTCCAAAGGAACACAATCACCATCGATGTGGGATATATTAATAAGTTCGACGCGTTGATTTTAGGTGTTCATACAATAAGCCATAAACTTTTGTTCAAAAGAAAAAAAAGAGAGCCAGAAACCTAAAGGGCGAAAGAAAGTGAGAATCATACTTGGCCATCTTTGGGATCTCTATATAATCCAAGCCGGAGAAAGAATTAGAAGGTCATAAAGCTTAATGAAATAATTAATTAAATTAAATGTATGACTAGGATTTACATGGAGGGAGTCGAAAAGACTGAAGAGATTTGTTATGAATGATAAAAAAGTTGTATTCCCTCTGTTTCTTAATAGATGAAGTTTTGACTTATTGCACAAAAGTTAAGAAATTTGTATTTATGTAGAAAATCTTCTAATACTTAAAGTACAATATATTTGATAGGGAAGCTGTCCACCTCAGTTTGGAAATTCAGCCAATCACAATTCATTAATTGTCCATTAAGCCCGTCTGTTTTAGGCGATTTGGGCTATGAAATCTTCTGAAAGGCCCACATGGAAGCGTCCAGTCCGTGTTTGCGATTTGGGCTTGCAAGCGTTCATTACGTTTTCGCGATTTGGGCTACGCAATGAAAGGCCCACATGAAGAAGTTCAGTTCTACCTACACCCGTCGATTGTGCTTCGTCTTCCCAGAAATCAAAACCCTAACGCCTCTCTCTGTAACTTTGTCTTCTCCAATTCCCCACTTCCAATCTCAGTTTGATCCATCAATCGTAGTCTTCGGTACCATCTTAATTCCCGTAAGTCAATTTTTACGAAGCCCAATCTATAATTTGAACAAAAAGCCCTAACTAACATATCTCTTTCTTCGACAGTGTCTACTCGATTACCCTATATTCCACCGGTTCTGACGAAACCGAATTGTAACAGTTGAAACTTTATCACACTTCCTCATAAACATGATCATTTATGCCATCGAGACCTCTCACTAAATCTAATTTAAGTATTCTCCATCTCCTCTTTTTAACCAATTATTCACCATGGTTGGACTTTCGACAGTTTCTTTTTGGAAGGACCAAGAAAGATAAACCAAATATGGTTTTTTTTCTCATCATTATAGATTTCTTCTTCTTTTCAGTTTCTCAAGGTTTTATATTTTTGCTTAGATGTTAGTGAGAACAGTTCTAACTACTGTATGTTTAGATAAGCACTGGAAATGGAAGAAGGACTGGAAATGGATAAGGAAGAAGAAATGGAAGACTTCGGAAATCAATGAAACCATCTGTACGTTTCTTATGGGTTTTGATTTTTTTTTGGATTTCATCTTTTAATGATCTTTAGATTTGGCGTGACACTTTGATTGAACAAATAGGAAAAGTGATATTATAGAAACTAAATGAGCTTCAATACAATTACCCTAAAATAAAATTAACATTACTAAAGTTCTCGACAGAACTGAGAGCTTCATACAGACCCCAAGTTGTTATGTTACTTTTCTTGCATTTGCTTAAGTTTAGGAAGAATTCCATATGCCTATCAAATCTAAGTTGTTCATCAGTTATGCTTTTGTGCAGGTTTTTAACTTGCTATAATCAGGGAAAATACAGCTCAAGGAACTCAGTAACCAATTCAAACAACTCTTGATCATGTTTAACGTTTACTATATGCTGAAACGATCATGTACTCACATGAATATAAAATTTCACCTATGATGCAGATAGACAAGAACATATTTGGCAGGAGGAGATCAAGGAGTTGTGTTTTTTTGGTCATTATCTGTAAATCACAGATATGCATCACACAAAAGCTATAGGTCACAACTATACACTGCAAAATATTTCAAAAACAAATGAGGCACTGAGGTATATGGTGTCAAAAGAAACCTTTATGTAATCTGATTTCGAGTTTAAATTTTTTTTAAAAAAATTAAAGCTTCTTTCGATTCACATGCATTATTTTCATTGAGAGGATTTAATTTTCATTACTTTACTTTGGATATTCTCAGAAAATGCAACACTAAATTCCAATGTGACTGTGATTTTCTCTTTATCATTGGTTTGTACGGATGGATTTCTGAAACCAAACCTCTGAATTATATGGCCAGATCAAGGATGATTTTGTTACTGAAGGATTGAATAAAACCAAGAATAGAGCTCAGGTCATCAAAGCTTGGGTAAGGAAGAGGTATCATTTTCTTAATAAACTAATTTGAGATTCCCCTGATTTTTAAAACAATACATGATCATATTCTCTAACATCCCACTTGCCCACCCCGGTTAAAATATGGAATCAAACATATATCACGATTAACATCTTTTTGACATTTGTAAATAGATATGTTATGTAGTCCAAGCAATGGCAAGACAAGGTCTCACTAATGACAAATATATATCATGCATTATGCAGTCAAGCATCATGGTGTCATTCTCATTTCTGAAGGCATAAAAGGATCATAGAGAGTATTCCTGAAGTGTACGTGCTGTTAATGGTAACGATTTGAATTGTATACATGTATTTATCATTTGTATCTCTTTCTCTTTATATCTCATGTCTCATCGATGCAAGAAATTCAATGGCTACTTAGCAGGGGTAGCTGCTAACAATATTTCTACTCAGATCTCAATATGGTCATTTACATTTATTTGAATTTCTTCATTGATTCATTAAAGAAACATGTTCAAATTCTTAGACATTAGACTTCTCTTTGTTTTACACCAAAGCAAAATATGTATGAATGCTTACAATAACTCATTTTTGTTGTCGCAGATACTTCTCCATCTCTGATGATTCTTCACAGTTATCACATAAACACAAGCAACTCAACGTGTAATGGTTCAAAGGTATTAATAATCTGATGGGGATATGGTAATGTTATTCTGGAAATTTACAACTCTGTTAATCTTCCCTACATTGCAGAGAAACCATATGTCTGAGCCAACCTCTTCAATAACAAATTAGCTGCCTCTGGTATGAAACCAAAGGTCATTCTTGCCACAAACATCAGTCCCAAATGGGTTGGAGGTAAACGTTTTACTCAAACTGATTTGTAAATAAATTCTGTTACACATCATCTTACAAGTTGGGCTTTCTTTTACTCCCACGTCGCCTTTTCCTCAATGCTACCTTTGGGACACACTTTTACTTCGAAAACGACTGTGTCGCTAGACACATCTATCTAGGGCGTCTGTTAGTTCTTAAAAATATTACCAACGGCATGTGCTCCAATTTTTGTTCTACCCCGCTAATCAATTATTTTTTTTTCTGCAAAAAATGTGACAGTTCTGTGGCATCTTCTACAACTCCCAAAAATATGGGGGCATTAAGAAGCTATAGTCTGATACTGCCTAACCGTGTAATGCATATGTATTGCGTTCTGAGCCACATGTAGAGATTCTAGACTCACCCAACTTTTATGCAATTTACGTAGTCATTTTAGACCCCCATAGTCAGTCAAGTTATTGTACACCAATAACGTGATACTCTTACCACTGCATCACAGGTGATCATCAATTATTGTACGTGTTATTATATCATTAGCAGAAGCTCTGTTTACAGCTACTATTTTAAACATGCATCTTCTCAGTTTGCTGCTATTTGTCTGTATTTCTATTATGTAAATAGTTCTAAAACATTTTTGCTACACTGTCTGCCATGTTTAAGCTTTTAGTTTGCAGAAAGAAACACATTTTAAGTAATAGGCTATACTCATATAGTAGCAGTCTCTTGCAACTTGATGCATCAACTTTTTAAACTCTTCTCCTTAAAAGAAACTGGTTATAGGTTTTGCCTGCCAGGTGTTCAACCTCTGTCTACATCCCAAACTTTGTATCCTTCATCTCTGTTTTATGTTGGTGTGATTTAATGTCACAAAGAGACCACACAATTTATTGGTTCAAAGATATTTTTTTGGCACTCGATTCTGTCAACATCAAAAAGTCATTAACATTTATACAAACTTAAATACTTTAAATCACAGGTCAAGCACCCTAAGCAGAGGCGGCCTTGGACGGAAGCGAAAGAAGCGGGTGCTTCTGGCCGCCACTAAATATTAATTATATCGGCCATATATTAATGTAAGATATTCGGTAGCTCAAATGGTGATGCTATACATTATTGAGGAGGAGATGAGGAGTTTGACTAATCTTGATGATGTTTTTTCCTTCTAGCCCAATAATTATGAGGGCCGGCTCTGACCCTAAGGAAACTAACCAACTTTCCAAACCAACAAATTAAGGACATGTGAAACACCTGCTCATATGCAAGCTTTGTCTGATCACTCCTTTACGTTACATCCGTTTGAGAGGCCATTCAGCAGAGATAGCTGCAAATCCTAATATTTTTCTTACTTACACCGCTGTACAAGCCAGTAGCAACACACCACCATGGTCGGTGATACCAAAACATAACCACTCTTGCTTTTTTCCAACTAATTTGGCTGAGGGAAGAAGAGGTTATGACATTATTAATCGCTTTGTCAATCACCTTCACAATCTATAATTCTGACACAACTTTTTTCACGAACACGACGACATAGTTATAAACTTCTTAACAAATGTTTATTTGTTAAAATTCAGGTCCACCAATTTCCCAATCTAACGTTTTCAAAAACTAATCTGTAACTAAAATTCAATAAAAATAATAGGTTAGGAACAAATTTAGTAAAAAACAAATAGGTGAGGAAATTTTGAAATCAACATAGACAAAAACAATTACAACAATGTTACTACAACAATTGATAAACAAGTACAAAAAACTTTTTTAAAAGAACTCACGACTTTTTCAGACGGAATAAAACATAGAAACACCCAAATCCTAAACCCGATATGTTAGCGACTACCATGCACCATCTCACGCGACGGTGCATATCACTCACTTAGACACCCAAAAACAAAAACCCTATTTTACAAAGCAAATCCAACTGAAACCATACAAACTTATGAAACATAAATCTGAAAAAAAACAAAATAAACAATCCGCGCGTAGCGCGGACAATCCACTAGAATTTTTAAAGATATAATTTTAAAATCATTTAACCAATTATAAAAAAAGACTGTAAAATTTTATTGGTTGAACAATTTCCAATAAAGCTAAAGTTAACCTTAAAACCTTAAAATCTTAAAATATCATTCAATTTTGAAACAACATAAACCTTCTAAAACATTATGTAAAAAGAAACAGAGGGAGTATCTTTTAGCTGATATGGCTAAATGGGATGAGAAAATTTTAGGTGATATGGCACCTCTAAAACCTTCCACTTTTGTTTTTTTTTCTTTTATTTATAGAGTAGAGATGGTAATGTTGGATCAGGACAGCGGGTCTGGTCCGCAAAAGCTTGAAGCGAAACTGTATTGGGCTATGATATTGTAGGCCCGTAAAGTTGCAGGACTCGCGAGACAGATTTTTGGGGGATGGGCTTTCAACGAAATAAGTCAAAGTGGGTCATACGGGAGAACAAAAACTCGCAAATATCATTTCTTCACTTCACTTTCAACCTGAAAAAAAACGAGAGAGAGAATAAAGAGGCGATTCAGTTCTTTGTCCACCGACATAGCCGTAGGACCTCCGGCGATAAATGATGCGACTCTGACCAGCCTCAAAAACCAAGGTATGATGATCAAGAACACACCAAGCCACTGGTCAAGGTTTGGCTTAATGGACATTTTCAAAGTCTTATCGGTTTGATTCATGAGGTTCTAGACCGAGAGAAGCTAATGGACTTGATACAAAACATGGAGGCCTTGTACTCATTAAAAAATTAGTGTTTAGAATTGTTCAAGAAATGCCTAACAAGAATCTACATTTCATGGTCGAATAATATATCAATCTGACGGCAATTCTTCGACCGTCGACAATGCGACGAGACCAGCCGAAAAGTCATTCAACTCAAAATCGTCCAACTCTTGGTCAAGTCAAGGATATTTATTGTGGTCAAAAGTCATAGTCCACATTTCGATTTTTTCATAAAAAGTTAGTTTATGTTTTCTATGCTTTGTTTTAAGTGTTTTCAATTTCGATTTCTACAACTTGTAAACATATAGATAAGGTCTAAGTATACACGAATAAATCATTTAGAATTATTAAATAAAAACCTTTCTTTTTAAGTTTGTTGAATCCTTTGTTTCTAATTGAACATCGTAGCTTCTAAGTTGTCGAAGTGAGTCAAATCTTCGGGCTTAGGAGTTGGAATATGAAGGGCTTTCCGCAGCCTTTGTGCGACCATTCGATCCACGTCCCTTGATCGTTTGTACTTTCTAGCCCATTCGGTGCAAGACTTGTCCAATCTACCAATCTTAGAGTGATCCTTCAATTTAGAACGTATCAATAAAGAGTGGAGTTCTAATGGTGGTTTTGGTCTTCACATCGTCTCAAGAAGTTGTATGTAATTTCATGTCCCGCAGACTGATCCGCAAAAACCTACATTTTTTACGTGGCGGGTTTGGTAAGCCATTCTAGGGACTGCGGCACGTGCGAGTCTGACCCACCGTGACCTGCAAATCTGACCCGCCTTAACCGGCTTGAAGACGCATCTGCTGCAGTACGGGATGGGACGGAACCAATTTCACCAAACCCGCTCCTTACCAAGGCTTATGATTGAAATCGCCAAAATAAGGCCCAACATACTAATTTGGGCCATCATAAACAAAATTAGGGTCACTGATCGGACCAGTGAATTTGAAGTTGTTCCCAGATTTATCCTCGCAAGCTCTCTCGTCTGCTCTCATTCAGATTATCGAATTTCATGTTCATGTTTTGTCTGATAATCCGCGGAAGGAAGTCACTGGAGTTGCAGAAATGGCATAACTTGAGAGTTCCATTGAATTTTCTTTCCGCTAGTGCTGCTGCTAATGTGAGCCGTCGAAAAGGTAACAACTTTACTCTCTCTTACCTCGTTGAATCTCTGGGCTTCACCACCAAACTCGCTGAATCAATCTTGAGGAAAGTCACCTCAGAGGACGCCAAGGGTAACCCAGATTCTGTTCTGGGTCTTCTTAGGACTCATGGGTTTACTGATTCTCAGATCTCCACCATCATTAGGACATATCCACCACTGCTCTTACAAGATGCTGACACATCACTTGCTCCAAAGCTTCGGTTTTTAAGCTCAAGAGGAGCTTCAACCTCTGAGCTCACTGAGATTCTTCCAAAGTCCCTAAGATCTTGGGAATCAAAAAGGACAAAGCTTTGAGCAGGTACTATGATTTTGTCAGAGAGATTATAGTAGCCGACAAGGGTTCCGAGTTGTCTTTACCAGAGGGCAGTGCACAGGAGAATAAACTAAGGAATGTATTGGTGTTGAGAGATATGGGCGTGCCTCAGAGGCTGTTACTCCCTTTGCTCATCTCCAATCACCATGCCTGTTGTGGGAAAGAGAAGTTTGAAGAAACCCTCAAGAAGGTCGTTGAGATGGGTTTTGAACCCACCACCTTCAGGTTTGTTGAAGCTCTGCGCATGCTTTACCAGTTAAGCGACAAAACAATAGAAGAGAAACTTAGTTTTTATAAAAGGTTAGGCTTTTCTGTGTGTGAGGTATGGGAAATGTTCAAGAAGAATCCAAGCTTTCTACCACTCTCGGAGAAGAACATATTGAACTCCATTGAAGCGTATCTCGGCCTAGGGTTCACCAGAGATGAGTTTGCGTTGTTGGTCAAGTGCCATCCTCAGTGTCTTAATTATTCTGCAGAGCTGGTTAAGAAGAAGACTGAGTTTCTGGTGAAGAATATGAATTGGCCTGTAAAGGCTGTTGTTTCGAACCCTACAGTACTTGGATACAACTTGGAGAAAAGGAGTATCCCAAGGTGTAATGTAATCAAGGCTCTCATGTCTAAAGGTTTACTCGGAAGTGAACTCCCTCCACTTGGCTCTGTTTTGGTATGTACGGACCATGCGTTTTTAAAAAGGTATGTGATGAAGCATGATGATGATAAGAAGCTTGTGGCTAAGTTGATGGCTATCTTCACCGGAGATCATGTTTCATAGATTACAAAGGGTTCTTTTTTCTATAAGCTGTGATAAATGGGAAGCAGACATTTATCTATAAAATTCTGGAATGCAAAATATTGCAATGTATACTCTGGCAAACAGTTAAAATGTTGGTAGCCTAGAAAAGTGTAGACATGTGATAGTTTGGTTAGTCAGTTAGCTTACAATATACTGACTAATGCTATGTGCCAGTTTGGTTGATATGATAAAAACAAAGATTTTTTGAGAGATTTTTCAGTAAAAACTGCATTTGCAGCCAAGATGAAGTGTTTTAGCTCTTACATGGTTCTTTAATACTAGATCTTTTTGACAATAAAAAGTTGAAAGATTGTATGTAATTATTTTCTTTAATATTAGGTATTCAAAGAAAAGGAATCTTTTGATTTAGTTTAGATCAGATTTCTCCGATATTCTGTTTACACAGGTATAAATGGAAAATGTTTAGACTTAACTCATATGACAGGTGAGACAGTGAAAAGTTGCCTTGAGCAATACACATTCTCTGTCTCTACGTTGTGTATACTTGAAGGACATGATCTCTTCTCTTGACAGCCATGTACGTGAGCTCACTTGCAGATACAAACACTATTGGGGGAAAAAGTCTTGTGTCAAGATTAGGGCTGGACAAATAAACTGAATCCAAAACTCTAAACCGAACCCGATCCGATAAAAATGAATTCGAACTGATCTGAACTCGATATAAATATCTAAATAGATATTGTTTTACAGTATAAACCCTTAATATATTATTTGTCTCTAAATCCAATAATTAAAAAAAAACTAAAAAAAACTTATACCAAACCCGATCTAAATCCTTAATATATAATCAAATAACATTAAGATAATATTAAGTACCTAAATTAATTATCTATTTTTATGAATAATTAACACAAATACTTAATCTAATATAAAAAATATTATTTGGTCAATGTTAATGTTTTTACGTTTTGACAACCATGAGAAGTTCAATTGATTTTGTTTAAACAATATTTTTATAAAGTTTTCATAGTGTTTTTATTTTGTATAATTAATAGATGTTAAATTTAATTTGTTTATGTTTCATTATGTATAATTCTCGTTCATACAAGACTTTGGTTTGTCATGAATCATGATTTGTCTGATGATGTCATGTATAGTTTAAGGCCGAGTCTCATATTGTTGAAAAACAAGTTTCTAAAATTTATTTTGAAAGACAACAATATGGTTTGAGGAATCTAAGTACACAAATTTATTAAAAGATTGGAAATATATTGAGTTTAATCAAGTATAAATTAATATTTTAGATCAAATAACTTAATTAATATATGAAACCAAAACTATTTCGAGTTCAATCAGATCTTGGACATGTCACTAAACCTGAACCAAACCCGAGTAAATCTGAACTGAATCCGACCCGGACATTTATAATATTCGAAGGGGGCTGAAATTCATGAACCCAAAAATTCGAATGAACCCGAATCAAAACCCGATTAAGATCATGAATGTGCAGCCCTATTCAGATCATTATTCTTTATGGGCTTTTCCCAGCTCCTCATTGGCTTAATATTTCAGCATTCATATGGTATTCATAGTGCACCGATCAAAAATTCCCTAATTCTTATACGAGTTCCCCCTCCCTCCACGTATAAGAATTAAGGAATTTTTTATCGGTCTGCTCTGAATACAATATGAATGCTGAAAGCTTAAGTCGATGAGGATCTGGGGAAAGCTCGTAATCTTGGACATGTCACTAAACTCAAACCGAACCCGACCCGAACATTTATAATATTCGAACGGGGCCTGAAATTCATGGAACCAAAAACTCCGAATGAAACCGAATCAAAACCCGACTGGACCTTGATTGGCCACTTTTGAAGAAAGCCTGAGAACCCATAATATTATAGAAGATACGAGAAGAGATAAAATTTGGTGAGTCGCCTGGCAAATCATTTGAACACTGACAGTGGCTTGACAACCAAAAACAGAGAAGAAAAAAAAGGCGAAAAGAGATGACATAAATCAATCTTCCGCTGCTGCTACTACAAACGACCTCTCAACTTCTACATGGGAGAAGTTGATTTTGATAATGCTTGAAATCGAGTTAAACTAGTATGGTGAAACAAGAGTATGTAAATTTATTTTAATTCTTCATCAGGTTTGGCTACAAGGAGTCTATCACGATACGCTGAAAATCAAACCATGTTGCCGTCTGAAATCAAATTTGGTCTAGGTTGGGTTAAACATGAATTGAAGAGGATGATCCTCAAAAAAAAGTTGTATTAATGTCGTTTCTGGAAATTTTCACATGTTTAATCTAATCAGCAACATATTAAATGAAACTTTCAAATATAGTCAACGTTTTGAGTGTTTATGTCAATATCACATGGCCATCAACATTTTAAATTCTGAATTACATTACAATTCTGGGAAATATTTTACTTGTACACATACATTATAAATCACAAACTTGGGTATAATTTATAAGTTCGTAGTGTATATAAATCATTAAATGTAGTAGTATTTTTATGATGGTGTGAGTATTAGAGCTTAAAGAGAGTATAAAAATCGTAACTTTTCATTAAGAAATAAAGTTTGTTACAAATATATTTATATACGTTGCATAATATTAAATCAATCTAACCAACTTATTTACAATTCTCAGTTTACTCGAATACCCCTCCACAAATCGAATTCTTCAAAGAAGGAAGAAGAGATGTGAAAATCATATCTTAACATGAGTGGTTTGAATGCCTTTGTAAACATATCAGCCAACTGATTGTTGTGGTTCCATTTAAGTAAATTCAGAAAACCAGATCTTAATCTTTCTCAAACCAAATAGCAGTGTTTGGTTCTTTAGTGAAAGACTGAGTTTGAAGCTATCTAATCACGTTTGTGATGTGAGAAAAGAGATTCACAAAAACAATGTCTTTTACATGAAGATACTTAAACAATTGAGTCAACCAAAGAATTTCACAAGTCATATCAGCTAATATCCCATATTGGGACATTGTGTTGCTTCTAGAAACGGTCTTTTGTTTTTTTCACTTTTTGTGAAATCAATGAGTCACATAGAAAAAGGCAGAAGCCATTAGTAGATAGTTTAAATCCATATATGTTGACTAGGCATGGGCGTTTGGATATACGTTCTGATTCGAGTTGGGTTTTTCTAGTTTTGCTTATATTTTGTAACATGTACTAGGTCTCATACTAGTAAATTTGGAAGTATGGATCGGGGTCGGATATAATACATCAATTTTGGGTTGGTTTTGTATCACATCCTAGAACCCATAAAGTAACCATATATCGTTTAGATTTGGGTTATATTGGATCGGTTCGTATATACTTGAAGTAAAATCTAAAATTTAAAATCAAAACATAAGAAATGTATGCTTATTTATATAGAAATTGAGTATTTAAGGTAGTTTTTAAAATTTTAAATACTTATTGTTAGATATCTTATCGAAATAAATATGAAATTTAATATGGGAAGTACATATTTATGTTTCAAATATTGGTATTGTATATTAATTTGGATATTTGGATCAATTTTTGGATATTTTTTTGGATCATTCGGGTTTTCTAGGCTTTTCGGGTTACCAGTTTGGGTTTAGTTAATAACACTTTGGGTTTGAATATGTTTTGTAACACCCTACAATAACTTTTGGGTCTTTTTATATTTGGAACCGGGTACAAGTCGCGTTTTTTCGGTTCGGATTCGGATTTTATGCCTAGCCCTAATGTTGACTAATCAGCATCATAAAATTCTTGGATTCTGATTCTGAACGAGCTGAGTAGAACATATCATCTTATAAGTATTTGAGAATCATGTGAGCAACTTCTAAATGATGAATGTGAGAGAAACTGAGCCAGCTTATAACATCATAAGAAATGTCTACTCTTGTTATTGTGAGATTAGAGTTTCTTAGTGAGGTCTCGGTAAACCATTGGATCAATAAGAAAATTTACACTTTTGTCACTTAGCTGAATAGATGAATCTATAGGTGTTGCAACTAGTTTGCATCCGAGAATACCAACACTTTCCAACATATTCAGTGCATATTTCCTCCAAAAAAAGGGTATTCTTTTATTGTTCTTGAATCTCTTCTCCTAAATTTTTTTTACAGATCTTTTATTTTGAAAGCTTAAGCTAATGTTGCTTCAAGTCTGAGACAATATCATTGTTGCTTGTTATTAAAATTTCATCAATATAAACCAAAATAAGCGTGAAAAATCCCATCAATTGCCCCTGACAAAAAGAGTATGTTTTGTCTCTGATTGAATTTGTCCTTCTTTCAAAAACACTTTTCAAAATTTCTTATTCCATGCTTAAGCATGTTAAGACCATGCAACGATTTGTGAAGTTTTCATATTTCATTTAGTGGAACGAGTTTTACGAGAATGAGGTGTATATCCACAAGGTAGTTGCATAAAGATCTATTTTCTAGATCTCTATGGCATAATAGCATTTTTTACATCCATATGGGCAACACATCATCTGTGTTTTGCAACCCAAATTCAGAATCAGCTTCACGATGAAAGTTTTGCAATTAGAGAAATAGTGTCAATAGAGGGCACACTTTCTTGTTGTGTATAACCCTTTGCCACTGGTCTAGATCTGCATATATTCCACTATTCCACCTAACTTGTGTTTAATCTTGTAGATCAATGATATATATTAATTTGTTTTTTTTCCTATAGGCAATGTTATCACTGACAAAGTTCCAATATTAACAAAAATCTACAATTCTTCATTCATAGTTCATACCACTTTTCTGTTTTTATAGCTTTCAAGAAGGTTTTTGGTTTAAATTTAGCAGATATATTAATATGAAAGTTTGATTGATAATTCAGTTTCGCAGTAATCAAGAACTGAGGACAGAGGATAGGTTGTAGTTTCCATCTCACTAAGGAAAAATCCTAACTATTATGTCAGAGGTCTCTAGTTTAAGTAAACGCAAGGAAGAAACTAATATTATATGATGTGATTTCGTGTCTGAGAAGATTATTGGCTTCGGTCCCGAACTCTTGGTACTAAAAAAATACATCACAAGTGTTGTGCTTGGGTATATCATTAACTGAATCTACTGTGATTATCCATTATCAAATGGAACTTCAGCAACATGTGTACGATGAAGCTGAGTCACAGAAGCAGGAGAGTTATAAATATGAACGAGGCGATTAAATCCACACAAAGTGTGAACTATCACTAGTATACATATATAATAATTATTATTGGGTGTTAACATGAATTTAACTTCACTCAATAAATTTGAAGAATAGGTTTGAGCATTAGGGGTGATGAAAACTGAATCAATAATGGTAGAAATGACAAGGCGAGAGGAGCTGATCTTTCCATTTGATCTTTAGCATTAGTTAGTATTAGCACAAAACTGAACAAGAATAAATATTTGTGATGGTGAGCATTTCTCTAGTGAGAATATGGGTATACTTAATCCAAATGAATATCAAGTGAATGCAAATATGTGGTAGATTGACAAGGGAAAAAAAAGTGATTTTGGTTTAAAGAACTTTTTACCTTTGGCTTAATGCTTAAGGAAAAGTTCTTTTATGAATTTGTGGAGTCTTGTGAGGATTTAAACTTTTCTAAGACTAGTTATAGTAAGGGCATCTTTAACCACGGTTGCTTGCACTGTTTGCGGGTCCCACTGTAAGTGGGCCCTGTAAACAGTGCAAGCACCAGCTCCAAAAGTGGTTAAATAAGCATTATTTTTTTGTTGGTTCTTGCACTGTTCACGGATCCCACTGACACGTGGTGTCCCGTGATTGGTCTGTTTTTTTTTTTTAAACAGAAAAAAAAAATAAGCACTCCAAATGGGGTGCTAGGGTTAAGATGGCCTAGGTTGTTGAAAAAGAAATTCAAGAGTTGAACTGGTTTAGTAAATGTTGAATTATGTGTGAATACATGTAGTTAAATTGTGTCGAAAGTAGTAAATATGTTGAATTAAAAAAGTGAGAAAACAATTACATGTGGTTGGTTGTATTGGCTACTAAAACATTTAAATATTTTTTAATCTTATTTTTTTGTAGTCATTTTATATAGTAAATAAATTATTTAATTTATATCAAAATTTATCATTTCTTATACTTTATATATTCATTTGATAAAAATATAAAACAAAAACGTAATTTTTAACATTAATTTTTTAATAAATTGATGTTTTATACTTAAAAGTTTCAAATGAAGTAAATTTTAATAATAATTTTAACACTTAAAGTTCTATTAGAATATCAATAAGCAAATAATATCATATGGTGCTGAACTTTTTTAACAAAATCTTTATAGCATATAAAAGTTAGGAGTGTTGAATTGTTCAGTAAAAAAAGAGAAGTAAATCAAGTGTTAAATACTAAAAAGATATATCTTGAATTTGCAAACCATTGTGGATAGTATCCTCCACCGAAAGCAAAATATTTATTTTTAAGTTACAATTTTTTTTTGGCTTTTGGAGTCGATTTCTCCTAGGTCTAAACCCTATTACACATGGTGTCGGCAAAGCTTAAACATCTGCTCAGCTCACTTTAGTAAGCTTTCACTGTTATTTACAAATTCAAAATATTTATATTATTAACGCCGGATCCTGTTGCTGGTTTCAATGTCATGCCATTTTTTTAATTTTAACTTTTTATTATTAATTATTCGGCTAAACAATTAATTTAAGAATTATTCCAAAAATAGAAAAAATGGTTTAAAGGGGTAATCAAATCTTTATCGGCATCATTTATTGGTTTAATGCTTGTTTTATTAACCCCTTGGTTTTAATTATGTACAATAAACCAGGTTATTGAATTTTATAGACTTAAGGATTTTAACTTCTATATCACGAATAAATGAGTTTTTAGCTTATTTTTCTGGATAAATAAACTTTGAACTTTATTCTTGGATAAATAGCACGAGACTAAGTTAACCCATAATTTCCACTCATAATTCTAAACTTAAGTTCTATTTTGATAATGTTTCATATTATGTATTATGTGCCATATATATATATATATATATTGATATTTGGGTTAGGTTTATATTTTTAGGGGTTTAATGATTAATGTTTTGAATTTAGTCTATGGTAAATTCGGGTTAACGGTCGGGTAAGCATTACCTCCGTCCAAATAATTAGAGATTAATATGAACTACATCATTTAGCATTTTCTATTCTATTTATATAATGCCACCGTAATCACCATCATCGTCAAGCCATAAACACCACTGTTCGAACAACAATTTTTATTTTATTTTTCATTTAAGTGACAAATGTTCTTACCGTCAACTAGTTTAAAAAGGACAAAATCGGAAAAACAGAAGAAAATGCTAGGAAGTCTAATAATATTAACATCAATGCTATATTCTTAATTTTATTCTCAAAATTAGCCATTAACCCAAAAATTATAAGGAAATTTTTCCTAATAACCAAACAAAAAATCTAAATTCACTAACTATCTAAAAACACCTCCTCCTCTCCTATATTTTCTTCCTATATATCTCTAACTTCTTTTTACAAATCTAATTATCTTTTTGTTGAGAGAGTTGGTCAATAAGCCCAAAATTATATGACACAAATCTCTTCCAATCATTCTTTAAAAGGACTTTTTAAAGCTACAGAAATTTATTTCGTTTCTTTTCTTTTTAGCTTTAGAAAAAAAAATCTAGAATACTTATGTTTTGGCTTTAGAAAATTTACAAGTAAATAATTAAATATCATCAAACCTACAACCAAAATCCTCCAGCAAAAGTTTATATAGTTACAGAAAGATAATTTATAGCATTAATTCTACAGCAAAATATAAAGTTATAGGTTGTACCAATCAACCCCACAATCAAATGTTGTGATTTCCTGTTTTCACTAGAAACTTTGTTAGGATTTGTTAGGTGTCTTAACCACAAAAAACAGCAAACAATCACGAGTTGGCATCTGGAAATATGTTTGTTCTAAATGTGGTTGTAAATCTGACATATAAACTAATATATACTTTATATGCAAAATAAAACTTTAAATCAACGTAAATAGTTGAAAATATCTAAGAGAATACAATTCTCCTCTTTCTTTTCAAAGGAATATAATATCTACCTAATAATTTAAATTATTATTCCCATTAAAGAACCAATTTTATCAATTGGAAAAGTAAATCTTATCTTCGCCACGCCACTAGTAGTCACCACTACCTAATTGGACGCAATAATTCACTGAATGTATTATTATTACCCATTGGGACTATAAATAGAGACCCCTTAGATCCTATTTATCATCAAAACAACAAAACCCATAAAAAAGAAAGAAAGAGATCATCAAGATGGCAGGAATCATCAACAAGATCGGAGATGCTCTCCATATCGAGGAGGCCACAAGGAAGACGAGCACAAGAAGGATGAACACAAGAAGGAGGAACACAAGAAACACGGCGACGAGCACAAGAGTGGTGAGCACAAAGAGGGTATCGTTGACAAGATCAAAGACAAGATCCACGGTGGAGAAGGCCACAGCAGCGGAGACCACAAACATGACGGTGAGAAGAAAAAGAAGAAGGACAAGAAGGAGAAGAACACCATGATGATGGTCACCACAGCAGCAGCAGTGACAGCGACAGCGATTAAGGTTTGCCTTTTTTTTCTCATTTTTATACTTTTTATTTAGAAATTTAAACGTATATATCTCAAGGTATATTAATTTGTTAAATGTGTTATTTACTGTATATTAAATAAGTCAATTATCTAAGTTTTGTTATCAAATAATTTTAATAATGATCAGAGTAATTTTTTTTTATTTTTTTTAATTTTTTTTTAATGTTAAATCTCACTTTTAAAACTTCGTCCCATAAGTTTAGATTAATTAATCTATATATTTACATTTTTAATAAATTTTATTTTAGTAATTTTTAAAAGTTATTTTTATTATATTTTTTTAGAACTATTTAAAATACTTTTTAATATTATTTATTGTGTTTTGAATATATAGGTGAGAAGGTGAGGAAGACTATTAATGCTGCTGTTGTATGTTCTTATCTTTACTCTTGTGACAGAGAGGGTAAATGAAAAGAGAAGAGTGCATGCATCTGTCTTTGTTTGTTATCTATTTTTCTTTTAATGTCATTTCACCTCTTATGTTTTTATGTTTTTCTTGTCAGAAAAATAAACCTCATGTTATCTTAACCTTTATTAATAAAATCGAGTTTCCTAGCTTGTAAGAAGTTTATATTTAATTTTGAAATTTGTTTCTCAAGAAGATCAAAACCTGCCACAGTTAAAAAGAGAGAAAATAAAAACAAGATCAAAACTTCCATAGAAAGTACCTAATGAAAAAAAATTCAGTGCTTAAAATATAATATATTTTTTCCGAAAGTACTAGTAAAGAAATGTATATACTAGTTTTTAGATCTGAATACAATGGTCCAAACTTTCAATCGCAATTCAAAACTAGAAAATATGTTTGTTAATAGTTGATTAAATAAATGTATATAACCTTCAACTGTAACCACGAATTGCATGATTCATAACAGATAAACTAATTTGGATCAGCGTATTCTCATGGCTGCTATTTTGACTCGTGATCTCGCATTAGTGTGTTATCTACTCTGACTTCCGTTTTTTGCACATATACAAGTTTGTTCATTTTTAAGTTCCATATGGCTCCATAATTTCTACAACACTCCAAAACACACTTAGATTTGAAAAGATCATAAAACAGACTCAAAAGATAATATAAAGACTCTATAAAAGATTTATATCATAGTCTAAAAAATTAGTATTCTAAAATGCACTATACCGCTCGTTGTGCGGTGACCCAACGCTTAGCGTATAGTTATATACGTGGACGTATATACGAGATCTAAACGGACATATATATATATATATATATATAGTTTATTGATGATTAATAAGAAAATAAAATAATATTAATACTAAAAGTATAGAAGGTTTTTAGTACTAAGTTCTTAATATCAAATAACTAAACAAAATAAATCCTCATCCTTAAATCAAATAATAAATAAAATGTAAAAAAGTTAACCAAACTAAGAGTTTAATTATCATTTTCTTCTTCACCATACATGTTTGAAACTTGGACTTCATCTGATTCCAAATTAATATCAGCAAAATCTTCCTCTTCATCATCAGATATAAAATCTTCATCATGCAGTTCTCTAATATCAGCCATATCATCATCACGTGCCTTTCCTTCTGCACCACCAGCTCCTACACCCATAACTCATTCATGCACTCCATCATCACTTTCAGCAAGCCATTCTGAGCATGAGTAGCATCATCAGCAATCAATATATCAATGTTCTTCTCCTTCTGTCTTTTTCTTTTGTTCAATAATTTTATATTAAAATTGGACAAATACAAGATTATTCATTCCAGTTGTACTAAGCTGGTTTCATTTTTTTTTGTATGTATCTGCATTTTTAAAATAAAGTCATCAGTATTGAAATATAAAGTTCGAACAGTTTAGAATCATAGACCAATAAAAAGAATTACCCCTTCAAAAGAACTCCAAGTTCTTTCACATCCTGATGAACTAGTAGTCAAAGACAAAATTCTCTTTGCCATTCTTTGCAAATTAGGCACTGATGTCCCCGTAAGTATTCCACCATTCAACTAATAAGAATAAAATAAACCTAGTGCAAGTTCGAAAAATATATAATGGCGTTATTTTTTAAACATAGATGGATCATAATCATCTTTAATTTCTTTGCAACCTTTTATAGCCCATGGTGTCCCAAAATTATCTTCCTTGTTCTTGTACTTATTAATCTCCGAACTGATGACGTTGCATTGCTTGGAAAGGTCATCAGGAATAAAAGCATTGACACACTTGAAAAACTTGTGAGCACACTGTTAATTAGGTTTAACAACTACTTAATATATTGAAACTTTAGTTAAACTACGTAGTTTTATAGATTTTGGGTTTTAACTAGGGTGGGACGGACCGGATATCCGGGGTATTTTAGGATATCCGGATCCGGATTCGCCGGATCCGTGACTTTAGTATCCGGATCCGGATCCGCGTCTTCCGGATATCCGTCTAGATATTATGATATCCGCGGATACCCTGATTCGGATCCGGATCCGTAAAAATAATTAAAAAAATAAAAAATATTTTAAAAGTAGAAAAAAATCGAAAAATAAAACATAAATTAAATATTATACAAAATTTATGAATATATCTTTGACATATAATATTAGTAAAATTTAAATATAATATTAAAAAGATATTTTATGTATAAATACTATATATCAAATATAATTATTATAAAAATTAAAAATTTAATATATTTTAAAAACACGGATCCGGATCCGGATATCCGGACCTAAAAATTATAGATATCCAGATTTGGATCCAGTTTAGACGGATCCGAAATTTTACTATCCGGATTCGGATCCGGGCTCTCCGGATATCCTATTTTCGGAGCGGATCCGGGACGGATCTCAGATCGAATCCGGATCCCGGATAATACGTCCCAGGCCTAGTTTTAACTGAACTTTATTTAAATTATAATAACTTTTACCTTTTTTGAGAACAATATATAAAAAAGCCTATACAGTGACATCTTTGCGGCCGCATAGGGCGTATAAGCGTCCGTATTAAAGCAAACCGTATATGAGGATTTCGCTACGCTAAGTGGCGCATACCGTATTCTTTCCATATAGGAGGCCGCACAGGGAGTTTTTTTTTGAACACTGAAAAAAATAAAAAATTATGGTGTATCAACTCCCCCTATACTTATCCTTTGTTTACTTTCAAAAAAAATATTGAATGAACTGTGGTAAAAGTTTGAAAACGCATAAATTCACATTTTCTTTAGAACACCACCATCACCTTTACAGTGTTGCATAGCCATACTAAACTAATACCAACTTTAGAGAAACTTCCATATATTTAATCTTAATTTAGGAACCTCACTATTCAACTCACATCTCACCATACACCATCTAACATACCTCTTTATTGACTTCCTTTCTAAAATAAATATGTAGACTTTATCTTGGGAGTGCTTGATGCACTAAACACATGGACTCTTAACTCCAGCATGTTGTGAACACACATACTATTTTCTCCAATCCCTTTTCTCTATATTTTCCTTTTTTACCGATTTTTTCTCTTTTTTCTTTCTCTTTCATCATTTCCTTATATCTGAAAAAGATGAAGACGAATAATGGTGTCACAAAAATTTGCCTACCTCCGCTTCCATCAATTTGTGATCATTCCATTGAAGTAGAATAATGCGATCTATGGGATATTTTCCTATCCCTCTACTCCTCAGAAAATCATTTCAATTTTTTATATATCGAACGAGTCAAGAGAGGGGAACCATAAACACACATAATTTACCTTCTAGACTTGTAGGAGGAATCCGATCCAGTGTATACAACCCCAAAACAAGCAATTATGTAGATTAAGATTGGAAGTCAATTTTAGTTCCTTTAGACACTCTGAGCAAACGTGGATGTTACTATCAATTCGATCCACTTTGGTGTTTCTATTCAGTACACCGTGCAGTTATCAACTAAAAAATGATGTTAGAATTGATTAGGCAATTTGTTCCAAGTAAAGGTTCATTATCCCCAACTGATTCTATTTTGACTCAATTAAACAACATAATTAACCCTCAAAACAAAACACAATGTCAGTAGACACATCCCCTAGAATTTAAAAACATTTCTCATGTGTTTTATAGTTTGAGATTGGCGAAAGAAATAAATAAAAGCAGTAAACATTTAACAATAAAAAATCTGATTATACCTGCCTTCTGATATGAGTCCAATCAACAAAGTGACAGTGGCGATCAATATTAGTGATGTTGTATCGACCGACACTGGCTAGTTGTCGATTGATGCTCGCTGCATGACTTGTCTTCCTCAAATCTGTCTTGCTAAGATCCAGACACGTTGAAAATACTCCCTAATAGTAAATTCTCCCATTCAGCGTTCTGTTATAGTCTTAACTTTGACGTTTTGAGTTACCGAGACTCGAGTCCTCTAAGGCAAATAAAACTTGTTAGTATCATAATCTTGCTTCGACTCATTCTGCACACCAACTAACCCACCACACGCTTCTTATGGCTTTTCTCTCTTTTGTTTCTCTTATTGCCTCCTCACAGCAGCCACTAGTCTGCGATCACTTGACGCGTTCCAACATCTCACACCACGGTTACTCACCCATCGAACTGTTATTCAGCTAAGTGTAAGTTGCATCCTTCCATTTCATGATATACAAAGATAATCCACCATTTATTCCTGTCATATCTATAGATATGATCCATCAGAACCTCCTCTAGTGTATCTCTTTATGCGCTTGCTGCTGATGGCTAATACTCCGATAGAGGAGGCACTTGTGAGTTCCTTCGTCGTGTGATGTCAGTGCTGACATGCGTCTTTTATCTTGTTGTAGCACCCACGATCCGTTACTTACCAGTACACCCGCAGCCATTTCCGTTGAATCTCTGCGCATCAGCTGGACACATAAATAATTAAAACAAACTCTTCCTTATTGAGTCGTGTGTGCGCCTCTTGATCTTTGTAGACCCCATCCGTCATCAGGCGGCAAGCGATATATTCGTCGTGTTTTCTCGTGAATAGCTCCAGAAGGAGTAGCATATTCAAGCGTTCAGAGCTTCTCAAATTGTTCCAAAATCGAAAGTAGTCGTCGATAGATGCTGTCGTTTGCGCTGTCGATTAACACTCTGTCGTCATATGCATTCTCTCAATCATAATCAGTCCATCGATTGTACACACAAAGTCATGGACTCATCATCAAAGCACAATGCTAGGTATGTTGCGCACCTGGCTGAACGCGCTCGAGCCAGCGCTCATATAAAACATTCGCTTGATTAAGCGCAATGCTCCGCCACGATTTATTATCGTTTGCAGTGTCGCAAGAGAGTTCATACCGCGAATAGCCATAGAAAGCTCTCGGACCGATAGTGCGCGAGTCGCGTCGATGATTTCAACCAGAGTGCACCGACAACTGGCGCGGTTGTTTGAGGTGCACATCTGGTAACAAGCTTCATGCATAACCTTCGACTGCGACTTCTTGCCTAAAAGAATAGTCTACAAAGCTATTTTGTATTGGATTAAACCATATCTATTATATATTGTAATACAAAAAGAGAGATCTTTTCTTCATGTGCCTTACTTAACTCACTTATCTATACCGTCACATAGTCTTATTCGCGTCTGTCCTCAATTATCTGCAATCACTATCAATCACGCTAAATGATCACCGAATACAATAACTAAGTTATATATACTATCTGTTTTATATACATAATCAATGTTCATTCCGACGCATAGCATGAATATATCAAATGTTATTATAATCATATCATCTAAAAATATAATTCTTCATCATCAAAGTGAGATGTCTTAAATTATAACATTCAGATCATGATCATTAAACCCATATATAAATTAAATAGATTTAGCACACAAAATATCAACAAATATGATCCTACTTATCAACCCTGAGATTGTATGAGTTCATTAACTAATTCCATGTTTAGCATGATTTCTATGATTCACCTTAATGCACTTGACGATCAAAGTTAGTATTCACACATATTACGCTACATAAATTCCACGTTCACGTATCCGCTCCACGGATAATCACTAATTAATTATTCAGAGAGAATGTATAGATCAAACCGGTTGACACTATATTTATGCAGACGTTTTCTTTATACTCTTACTTTGTGTATCATTCTGTTTGTTCTCCACGGCCTAGGTTAAAGCTAACCTAACCTCTTGTATAGCAACAACCAGCTTTTAAGCGCATCTCTATTCATGAAGTTCATGCCGATCTCTTTACATAGCGTCAAAACATGAAAATACTTTTAATAGTTTTGCAAATATTAAGCTATCTCTGCTATCAAAATCATGTGATACACAAACAGAAAGTTCTCCAAGCCTCTCTATTCTACATAGCTAACATATGTGATATCTCCATCCGTTTCTGAAACACAGTTTATCTAGAGTATTCACACCATATTAACAGTATACATAAACGCTAATTAAATTCAATAAATACTCGCTAATACGATAGTAATCAAGTTTCACCAAGATCAGATTTGTGCATTAATGCATTTTAAAAAGCATACAAACCTATCAACAGTGATCTTTGCTAACAAGCTACTCTTAAAATTTAGAAAATCTAGAAAACACATTTCGGGAACGCGCAGTTTACTTTAACTACACCGCTGAATTATTAATGAGAGGCTGTAGCGAGAACCAAGAGAAAGCTTACATTAACGTCAAACCACCTAAAAGCCGCAATACGTGTGTTAGCTACGCCTTAAGTAGATGCTGTTGACATAAATAACGCTATAGTTTTTTCTATTAAAATAGCAGATAGCTGGACACCCAGTGTCTACAAAAAAGAAGAGCAGAAAGAATAAAATGTGCGACATCATCGCGTTTATGCTAGTCGTCTATTCGAGTAATGCATAAAAGGCTTTTCATCTCATAATGTTTCATAGTTGCATTGCGCTAATTTAATCTAATTCAGTATCGATAATTCGTAGCTATAATTGAGTGTCGTTCCTATTGCTTCAACATATCGAGTGTTATATGCGCATATGTGTTTCATATACGATTAAAAAGATCGTTTCACCTAGACCGTCGGATGCGCACAGTCGTTAATTCCATATTATCATAATACCATATCACGAACATCCCCTATATATTAAAATAAACATTATTATTTAATAAAATAAATTTTATAAATGTGAATATATCCACAAAACATGATCATCTCATACAGACATTTACTATCACCGTGTGACATCCCCTTGTATACTATACCACTAAACAGCTCATTAACATAAAAGAATATTGCTTTTTCCATTTCTTACCGTTAATATAAGAAGATACGGCAATTACTATCTAATTGATGCGCTTAATTAATTAGTAAACAATCTAACTATATTGAATAATCTAAGAGATTGATCTACATATTTTTATCCTCCGATCATATTTGTGTAATTTATATTTTAACAATAAATTAACACATTACATTAAACATATAACTCAAAAATAAATTCTTCTCTCTTTATCACTTAATCTAATATATATATATATACAATACTAAGACTATGCCTAAATCCAGCATTGATTAAATTTTCTGTATATCATATGCTTAACTTTTGTGTCCTATTATCAATTAGATACATCATGTATCATAGAAATTTATAGCTATCAAATATGAAACTCTACGTTAACTATATGTCATATATATAATATATAAATCATGTTATTTCTACAAAAATTTCATTAGTAAAGAACTCTCAATATAATAAATACTCTATATTAATAAAATATAATGATTTTTTACAGACACAATATTAAAATCTCTAATAAAATCATATGAACTACAACAGCCGCTCAGTTCAATATGAATATTTATATTCTAAAATACCTCAGCTCTATCATGTGTATATCGTCAATATCAGTAATTTTAATTATGATACCACATAAATAGAGAGTAAATGATCTTATCACAACAAACACTAATTGTACAATAAAAACACGATGGATGCTGATTATGCTGCTTACCCTAATTTAATTACATACATAATAGTTATTCGCTTCTACAATTATCTCAATATACGTAAATGAAATAAAAAAGTATAATATATATAACGATGACATCAACTTATACATAAGTTAATGCTCATTTCATCCCTTCACACAAGCCACTGATCTCAAAACCTTGTTTGATCATAATATTTCAAAAATACAACTCTTCAATATCGATAGTGAGATGGTTAAATTATACATCTAGCAAGTATATCGTTGATAGTCTTTCAATGTAACATTAAATATACGTTTTGTGAAAAAATGATCAGCAAAACATGTCTGCCTAACACTCAGTTATCAACACTTTTTATATGTAGATGCGTCCAATGAATCTACGTATTGAGGAAGTTTATGACATGATGCCGTTTGAAGTGGTGATCAATAAATTCTTACCCTTCATACGATATTAGTATATAAAATTTCACTCTGCGCATGCGCAGCCGGGTTAATCACCTAGTTAATACAATAAATAATGATTCTCCATGTTCATATTTAAGGTTGTTTGTTAGAGTATCTGTCCGTTATAAAATAAGTGTCGTTATTATGACTTATTCGATGCAAAATTATTAATTTATATTAAAATTTATTTTTCTAATTTGGTTGAAACCTAATATGATTAGGTGTATAGTTAATTGTTGTTTTATATAAAAAATATGCAAAATAATTGGCTCTGTGTAGAAAACTAAAATGACATTTAACCACCCTGAAACCAATGCGAATCATCAAATTCGCGAAAGATGTCTTTAACGCAGATCCAAGATCGTGATAAATTGAATAAGTCATGTTTTGCGTAGATATAAGTAGATGGAGTAAAAGTTAATTTAACTGAAATTTCTATTATTTTTAAATGAATTGCCTACAATCAATAGACCTTTGATATTATTTATTTTTATAATGACTAGTATTAAATAGATGAGATATAATTATAGGAAACATAAGTGATATTTTAAAGTACACCTGAATTATTTTTAATTTTTTATGAAGTTAAGGTAGCAGAACCACCGAGAAAATCTCAATTAGGATCTAACCGCACCCTAAGCCTCAATATGTGTGCTTAATAAAATTAGTTGAGATAGATAAATGCCCTCAAATATAAAATTTTATAGCATATTTGTTTGTAATGCAAGCAGAGTAGTGCGAACCCATGTTTTAAAAAAAAAAGTATAAAAGAATAAAAGTTCGAGATCATGCTTTTCAGTTATCTCCATTCACTACATAGACCGAACATCGTGTATTCCCTGAGGCGAACAGATGAATCCGAGGGAGAGACTAAAGAGTTTCGGAATTTTCTACATAAAAAAACCGAGGACCGAATCACACGAGGTTAGAAGCGAAGCAAATGTGTTTTCACACTCGGAATTTTCCTCGCGAGATTTTCGAGGACTAATTACGAGGAAGACCCCCAGTTAACACTCGGGAATTTTCCGATACGAAATAAATTACCGAGGAAGACCTAGTTCCTCGGAATTTGTCGACGCGAAATTCTGAGCGCAACGGAGTTTGGGTTCCTGAGAAAAACCATATTCCCTCGGAATTTCCTCGGATAATCCGGGGAAGAATTTCCGAGGAAGCTAACAATTTTCCAGTTGGGCTGTTCCTCAGAGAAAATCCGATAACGGAAAATCGAAGGAACTAAGAGGTTATTGTGTAACAGAAAACAACAGTTATTGCAGATTGGTTATTTATATCACAGTAGTGATAACCTCTTCAATTAAAAGTCTTTAAACCATAGATTTATGAGATTTTTTCGTTTAAAATTTTTAGTTGTTTTAGACTGATAACAAAACAAGTTTTACGATTTTGCATGAATTGAAAACCACACACGAACTGATAATGAGAAACACTTATACATTTAATTAAATACTTGAAAGGTCTTACTCAATACATGAACAGTATTATTTTTGAATTTCTGTTATTGTATGGTTTATTGATCATCTATACAAAGGAGATCGCTTCAATGGTATGCCATTACATTTGTCACCCATGCAAATACGGCCAAAAAATGAATCAGAGGTTTTGACACACACAAACCCATGTTTGCTACGGGCAAGTGTCACCTCTGAAAATTCCGATGGAAGGCATTTCCGGAGGAACAGAGGGGATCCTCTTTTCACGATACACCCAATCCCTTTGTTCCTCGGAAGTTCCTCGGAATTTTCCGAATCGGAAATTCCAGTCCTAGGAAGTAAACAATTCAGGTTTCCTCAGTATTTCCCTCAGAAAATTCCGATGGAAAATTCCGAGGAGACTAAAGATGACACATTCTTTAACGATGAACCGAAAACACGTTTTGCCGGTATAATTGATTAACACTAATATATCTACCTCATGTAAGTTGTCTTAAAACCAGACTATAATGATATTATCTATAACCTTTAAAGGGTCGCCCCATATGTTTATAGCAATAACAAAACAAGCTTTACGATTGCATGAATGAAAACACACAACATAGAGAAAACTCTTATACACTTTAATAAATGTAAAGGGAAATACTAAATTATTTTGAAATTTTGTTTTTCATTGGTTTATGATCAATTCAGATACAAAAGACATTCCTCAATGTATTCATTACATCTTGTATAACAAAATGACAACATATAGAGCGGCCAAAAAAAATCGACGGTTCTTGAAACCCCAAACCCTTGATTTGCACATCACGAGTGAAATTTCCTCCATGTCGTATAATCTCGTGCAGAAGATAACATTGCTGAGTGGTACAGCATCTTTTTCAGACCCAATCCCTCTGTTCCTCGAATTTCCTCGGAATTTTCCAGACAATTGCGAGGAACTGGGATTTTTCTCTAGACGCCCAATCCCTTGTCCCTCGGAATTTCCCGCGAGATAATTCCGAGGGAATTATTTTCGCATTCGGAATTTATTTTACCCCTGGGAAGAAAAACCACGATCCGCTCTCTGTTTGAAAACTCATTTTTCACTATTGCCTTTAGAACACATAAAGTTAACTATTCCGACGTGACAAATCCGACGACCCCGCGGTGTATTCGCGTCCGGCTGACGTAATTATGCCATTAAATACAAAACACAACCACATTGCGTGTCTGCTTCTTCTCCGCACGCATCTCTGCATTTCTCTCATCTCTCTCATTTCTTCTCTCGATCTCCCTATCAAGCTCACTCGCCGAGCGCCCGTGCCACTATATCGGAAATCTGGAAATTCTATGAGGCCCAAAACCCCACATCTCATACTCCACCTCTAAAATCATGTTAAGAATCTATGTAACCTTATATTTTTCAATTTTCATTAGGTCTTGTGAGATTAGATTTTCGAGAATTCTAGGTTGCTTTGAAAGGGCATCAAGTGTTCTTATGTTAAGGAGTTGAATTTTCGTTAATAGGTTTTAATGTTTTATAGGAAAACATATTGTTTTTTGATGTTTTTCAAATGTCGGCGTCATTTTAAAGTCTAAGAATCTATTCATGTAAAGAAAGAAACATTATTTCTTGTATTTTCTAAAACCGTTTTTGATTTGTAATCACGGATTTTATGTTCTCTACTTTAAAAATACGTTTTTTTTCAATTTTTTAAAAACGCCTCTTTCCAAATTTTTGACTTAGTCCCATGTTATAGATAAAACTAGTGTTATAAATAAAATCGTTTTGTTAAAATTGGATAAACTGTGTGTGAGAGAATATTCTATAAGAACTTTCTATTAACATATATTTATAAATGATTATGTATATTTTTAGTTCACTATATCTAAAAAATGTATATATATATATAAAACATGTATAATAACACAATTTAAGAAACTTTTAATAATTTTTATACATATATGGAGTATGTAACTTAAAGCAGATGAATACAATTTTCATATAAAAATCTTATTAATTTATAATAAATTAATAAACCCGTAATACTTTATATTCTCATTTTTAAATTATTAACAATCTATTTCGTCGTTTATCAATAAAGAGAATGAAGACGAGTGATCTCGCGTTGTGTTTCGAGCTCTGTGGCGTTTGATGTTCTTCTTACAGGATGCCCATCTCTATCAAAACACCGTACCCATGCGTCATTAACCGACGTATGACGATGGGTTCGCTGCGGGTCTTCATTTTATTCCCAGAGGAACGTTTTACTGCATTGCCAGTCACCGCTATATTTACTCGACTACAATTGTTATCCATATTATAGACAAGAGCAACTTAACTATAGAAAGGTGTCCGATCAATCGTGAACCTCTCTATCTCATCATTCATGCCCCGTGTTTCTTTAGACACCAGGGTTTCAGAAGCGGAATTTCGATCCGCATGAATCTGGCGTTGGAGACCCAGATGTATGCCGAGATCGAAACCACACTATTAACAAAAGGCTAATGAGGCAGATAGCCTTAAGTTTATTGGAAAAAATCAAGGCCTCCTCAA
>CAJHQP010004169.1:0-58415 GCA_905132765.1 Moricandia arvensis
TCATATTCGAGCTAATCATCTAGGAGTGTCAAGAGTCTTCTCATCCCTCTTGTGTCACCACTCATTCCACAAACCTTGAAGAACTTGAGTCCCTGATTCGTTCTTGCAAGGATCTATCCTCCCAATCAACAAAAGAGCATCCTAGGGGCGCATCATAAAGCAGTCGGGTAACTTTGGTTTTACCCCAAGATAGATATCACAACTTAACAAAGGTGGGGTTCCTGTCCATTATCATTAGCCGTGGGAAGACCGTCCTTGTAGTTGTCCTCCTCCACTCCTCGGATCCTGAGATAAGTTAATCCCAAGATTCTCCAATATTATCCTCAAGTTGGCTGCCTTATCAGAAGCCAAATCCTTGAGCTCTTCTTGGTTCTTCTCCTCATAGAACCCTCTTTCTTCCACAAAATTCACATCTCTAGACACCACTACCCTTCTGGTTGCCGGATCATAACACTTGTACCTTTCTGATTGGTGAGTAACCCAATAAACATCCCCTTTGTGCTCTTGCTTCCAACTGTTGCTTAGCTGTCCCGGTTTATGAACAAAACATAGACAACCAAAGACCCTGATATAATCTAAGTCTGGTCTATGCTTGTTCAATACCTCAAAGGGTGATTGATCTTCAAGAACCTTAGTTGGGGTTCGGTTGATCAGATAACAAGCAGTAGCCACAGCATCACTCCAAAACCTCTTTGGCACATTAGCTTGGAACATCATGGACCTAGCAACTTCCATAAGGTGCCAGTTCTTCCTTTCAGCAACTCCATTCTATTGTGGGGTGTAAGGACAACTCGTTTGGTGAAGAATACCATGCTTGGATAGATGTTGCTTGAAGGGTTGACTAGTGTACTCCCCACCATTGTCTGATCTAAAAATTTTCAGCTTAGCATTGAAATGGTTAGTCACATATGCTTGAAAATTTCTAAATGCATCAAGCACTCTATGTTTAGATGGAATCAAGGTTATCCAGGTGTATTTAGACTTCTTATCTATGAATCTGACAAAATACTTATGGTTCTCCCTAGATAAGCATGGTGTAGTCCAAACATCCGAGTGTATTAAATCAAAGCAGTGATCATAGATAGTAGAAGACTTTTGAAACACAGTTTTACAATGCTTGCCTAAGATACAAGCTTCACAAACATTATTCTCCAACATAACACCTGGGTACCATTAAGCTTAAAGCTCTAACATGAGGATGTCCTTGTAACACCCCCGGGATCCCTAACACACTGAGCCCTAATCCCCCTTCGTGAACACTCTCGACCACAAACACAAAAGTCACGTGGTCGAGAAACATCATGACCGGAGAGTCCCACCGCAAGGGATATACCACCGGGCTACAACGTCATGTAGCGCTTGTCCATGGGAGCGACCCACTTTACATTTGACAAGTCTTGAAGGGTAGGTCACTCGCACCTCAACGGATAATCCCCTAAAAGGGACGAACATCACGGGATGGCCGTTCCACTAGTCTAGACTAAGACATGAAAATACAACACGCATGAGGGAGCTCGACCTCTAACCAACCTGCCTTGCTTAGTCTAGACTGAGGACACACAAATAAAAATAACAAGCAACCTAATCTAGACACAACAAACAAACAAGCAAGAGGGAGCAAAGCTCAAACCTCACAAACAACTACTACAAGCAACTAAACTAAACTAAACTACAAATACTAAACAAACAAGAGGGAGCTAAGCTCAAACCTCACAAGCAACAACTACAAGTATCTAGACTAAACTACAAACAACTAAACAAACAAGAGGGAGCTAAGCTCAAACCACATAAGCAAGCAAGCAACACACACCCACAAGAGAGAGTACTACTCAACCTCTTGTGGTTCATTAAGCAATAATAACTAAACTAATAAACTAAAACTAAACTACACAACAAACAATAATCAAAAGCGTGCTTGCAAACAACATACACTCATCCGGGGCCCTGCATAAAAACGAATAATATATGCCCCGGGTCTTCACTTAAGACCCATGGTCTAAACCTCCTAAACTATATAAATAAACAAAGAAAAGTATCCAGGGACCTCACCTGAATCGCTCCTAAAGGGTTTCCTAGAACCTCCGAAAAAACTTCTAAAAACGCTAAGCTTAAAAACCGAAAACTTAAGAAAACTTTTATAAAACTTTGGTTTCTCTCACTAAACTAACCACTCTCTCTCTCTCTAAGGTTTACTCACGGTTTGGGATGAAAAAATGAAGGAGAGGGGTGTGGTATTAATAGGGAAAATGAGGTTGGGTGGGTTTGGACAAGTGTGGTGATGCATGGAGGGTGGAGGACAAATGTCTCTCCAAAGAATGTGGTGCTCACAAGTGTCCCTCTTCTAGAACCTCCTTTTCTTTGTCATCAAGTTTATAAAACTTGGAATGCAAGCTTTCACCTTCTAGAAGCTCGAAAACTTGGCCACTAAGTTTCCTTCTTCGCTAATGAGAAGTCGCCACGTCATCGCTTTCAGCCAATGAGATTTTGCCACGTCATCACTCCATGCCACGTCATCACTCCTTGCCACGTCAGCAACTCCCAAAACTCAACTTCAAATGAAAACTCCTCATAACTTGATTTCCTAGGCAAAGCTTCTACTTCTTGGCTTCAAAATCTTTCAATCTCCAAAATTTCGGTTTTTACCGATTTTTATCGACCATCGACCATAAACCTTGACCATCGACCAAATAATCTCGACCATGACCATTCCTTAGCTCGTCCAACTTATGGTCAAAGCCTTGACTTTCCTATTCTTGGTCCGGGTCATTACAGTCCTAGTCTAGCATGCCACAAAGCATTCTTATTCAAACCGGAAAGAGAAACAGAAGTAAGGGAACAACTATGATCAGGTAAAGAAGTAAGCTCCTCAAGCAAGTAAAGCTCTCCTTTTGTAACTCCTTTCCCAATCAAACGACTGCTCTCAATATCCTGAAACTTCACATCATTAGGACTAAAAATCACATTGCATTGCAAGTCAGTAGTACATTTCTCAACTGATAGCAAATTTGAAGTAAACTCAGGCATGTAGAAGCGTCTAGATTCTTTATCAAACATTTTAAGCTTCCTATACCCCTTATTGGAATTCTATCACCATTAGCTATCATAACATCTCTCTAATCAGACTAGTGTCACTTATCATATGATGAGATGCACTTGAATCAACTATCAAAGGTTTAGACATGTTACAAGCACTATGAGATAAACCAGCAATCCTAGAGTGAGTATAAGCATCAGTTTGATCATGAGTACTAGCGATCTTAAATGCACCAAAAAATACCCCTTGAGGTTACCAAAAGTGTTACCATTGTCCTTGAGCATCTTGATGAGGGCATCCATTTCTGATTGGCGGATGAACTCATGCTCATTTGGACGGTTGGTTTGAGTCGTGTAAGTCACCAAGGCTTTGTTCTCACCACCTTCAGTCTCCTGTGCCCGATTGGATGGCCCGGCTCCACCCCCTCCTTGCTGATCACTCCCTCCATAGCACACATTCGCTCTTGCATCTCTGTCCTTCATGAACTTGGTTGGCTTTAGGTGAGGATGGAGGATCCAACACTGATATTTCTTGTGAACTTTTCTCTTACAATGGTCACAGTTGCCATTGAACCTCCTTTCTTCAAAGCGGTTCACCTTGTTGGCTTGAGGTACCTCAGCTTGGTTAGCTAAGGTAAGTTCCCCCTTTCCTCCAAATAGACCCAATGATCCTTGCTCCTTTTGAATCTATGCGCAGACTTCCTCCAAGGTGGGTAGCTTCTCGGCTCGCAAGATATGTTTCACCAGGATACTGTAGTTGGAGTTAAGAGTCAGGAGCAAGCCAAAGACTTTATCTTGCTCCCTTCTCTCATTAAGCTCAGCTGTATCAGTTGTGCTTGGCCTCAACATCTCGAGTTCAGACCACAAAGCTCTAAACTTTCCAACGTGCTTTGTGAACTCCATATCTTCTTGTACTAGACTGTTGATGGCTCGCTTGATCTCAAAAACTCGAGTAAGGTTTGAGATGTTACCATACACCTTCTGAAGAGTGTCCCACAGGTCCTTTGCCTTCTCATAGTAGCTGTATGCCTCTAGGATTGACGGATTTAGAGAGCTTTGAAGGATTGACATCACCAGGTTGTCTTCCTGGATCCACTTCATTTCATCACACACGACAATCTCCTTGTCGCCTTCATGAGTAATAAGCTTTGGAGCCTCACCCTCGAGGATGTGGTTCCACAAGCCCTTACTCCCCACTGCTGTCTTCACCACACGAGACCATAGGAGATAGTTTCCTCCCTTAAGTATCACTGGAATCACGGTTGTTTTGGTACTCTCCATCTTGAAGCTTTGTGGAATGAAAAAGGTGTTCTTGGGTGTTCTTCGTGAGAGATGAAATCAAAACCCAGATTTACGAGAACCTGGCTCTGATACCATGAAAGACTGAATAGAAACTGAGTATAAATGGATAGAATAGAGTTTGAGAGAGACTAGAAGAGATTTGGAGACTAAAAGATTGAGACTTGGTTAAGAAACCATTTCGAGATGAAGAACACTAAGAACGAGAGACAAATAAGAGAGACTCGAAAATATTGCTTGATTGATTAATGAGAGGAGTTACAAATATATAGGGAATGTTATGGCTGTGCTTAACGGATACAAGATAAGGTTTCAACATAAGCATGTGGAGTCAAGGGTCTTAGGCGCGCATAATTCAAAATACTTGGCCAGGAAGCATACACTCTTGATTCCTTTGGCATCTTGACTAGATGCTTTTGGCCAGCCTTTCCAGACGCGGAGAGAACCTTATCCTCACGGTTCAGTGCACTTGGACACACGGAAGGTTAAGAGGGAAGCTTATCCACGAGGAGGAAACTTCTGAGGTTTTACCCGGAGTAACTTTGGTCGACCCAAACTTACTTTTGGTCGACCATGGTTGTACGGCCTTGTACGGACCACTTGTACGGTCTTGTACGGACACCTCCAAACTTCTTCCTCTCCATTCCACAAGTCTTTTCCAGCCTTCCTAATAGATGGTAACTCCATCTCTTATTCGGTTCAACACTTTCTTCTTCCTTTCTTCTTTCTAGGTTTCTTCTTGCCTTGTGCCTCAAGTCTCCTCCATGGATGTGTACGGATTAGGGTTTGGTCCGTACACATTTCACCCCAACTTTGCACAGACCCAAAACATGATCATTTGGTAGAGTGTAAAGTTTCCGGGTCAACCTAGTCCGTACAGGCCGTACAGTACGGACTGCCCTAATTTTTGCACATCAACCAAATGACTCCAAACTTCACCCAAGCCTTCTTCCTTCGTTGTAAACCCTTCCTAGACCTCTTTCTAGCTCAGCATTGCTTTATGTACCCTCCTTAGTTCTTGACAGAAATTCCACAAAGGTTTGGTCCTTCTTTGTTCAATAACCCTAAGTGATTGATTATCACTTCAGGTTTAACAGTCTTAAATGCAGTTTTCCATTCATCTCCTTCTTTCATCCAAATCAGATGATAACCACTTTTCAAATCTATCTTCGAGAAGATGCAAGAACCATGTAATTCATCAAGCATATCATCTAATCTAGGTATAGGGTGACAATACTTCACTGTGATGTTATTGATTGATCTACAATCAACACACATGCGCCAAGTACCATCCTTCTTAGGCACAAGGAGCACTGGTACAGCACATGGGCTCAAACTCTCTCGGATATAGCCCTTCTCCATGAGCTCCTCTATTGTCTTTGCAACTCCTTTGTCTCAACCGGATTGGTTCTGTAAGCTGGTCGGTTTGGAAGTGTAGATCCTGGAACAAAGTCTATTTGGTGCTCAAAACCACGCAATGGAGGTAACCCAATGGGATTGTCCTCTGGAAATACATCTTGAAACTCCTGCAATAGAGAAACCATTTCACTCGGATACACCGGTGTAGAATCTGTTAAGTTCAAAAGATTTTCTTTAAACACAAGTAAGATAGCTGGTTGTTTAGAGTAGAGAGTCCTTTTAATATCACCCATGTTTGCATAGAAGTTTGGTTGCTTAGTTCCAGCCGGTTTGAGATCAATCTCCTTCTTCTTTTGGAGTTGAATCTGATTATGCTGAACTTCCTTAGGTGTCAAGGGAACCAGGACAGTCTTGCGACCCTTGAACTCAAAGGAGTGCTTGTTGGTGAAACCATCATGGATGACTTGGCGATCAGATTGCCAAGGCCTCCCAAGAAGTATGTGACCAGCTTCCATAGGTAAGACATCACCCAAGACCTCATCTTCATATCTTCCTATGGCTAAGGGGATTAGAACTTGATTAGAAACCTTCATGGTGCCTTCTTCATTAAGCAATTGTAGCCGGTAAGGTTTTGGGTGCTTCTGAACCTTCAAACCCAACTTCTTGACCATTGTCTCACTAGCAGCATTCACACAGCTGCCTCCATCAACTATAAGGCTGTAAACCTTTCCTTGGACCAAGCACCTTGTGTAGAACAGGTTCTCACGTTGCTCTAGCTCTTCATTTTTTGTTTGCAAGCTTAGGAGTCTTCTTGCTACTAAAAGCTTCCCTTGGACTGGTCCTTCTTCATGCTCTTCCTCAGTTTCTCCTTGGTCAGACTCGGTGCTTTCATCTTCAGAAACATACTCACCGTCTTCCAGAAGAATCATGACTCTCTTGTTGGTACATTCATTGGCATAGTGACCTCGTCCTTGGCACTTGAAACACTTGACATCACGAGCTCTGGAACTAGAATCCTCAGCCTTGCCCTTTCCCTTGTCAAGGGTACTACTCGGTTTGGTTTCTTCCCTCAGATAGGGCTTGCCTTCTCTCTGGTATGGCTTAGACTCCTTAGGGTAAGTTAGCTTCTCTTCCTTAGGGTGCGTGAATGTTCCTTCCTCTTGAGCTGTTGTTCCACAAAGAATAGCCTTGTGTAACATTTCTTCCAACTCCACATAATGTTGCATCTCAACATTGTCTTGTATCTCACGGTTTAGACCACACAGGAACCTTGACATTGTGGCTTCTCTATCTTCTGATATACTAGCCCTTAGCATGAGTAACTCCATCTCCTGGTAGTATTCTTCCACTGATCTTGAACCTTGAGTAAGCTTTCTGAGCCTATGGTGCATGCCTCTATGGTAATGACTTGGAACAAACCTCTTGCGCATGATAGACTTCATCTCTGTCCATGTTTCAACTGGTTCCTCACTATTCCTCCTACGGTTAGTAATGTACTGATCCCACCAGCTTTGAGCATAGTCATAGAACTCAGTAGCAGCTATCTGGATCTTCTTGTGATTTGTGTACTGCTTACACTGAAAGACCAGCTCAATCTTCTTCTCCCATTCAAGATAGGCATCCGGATCAGCTTTCCAATGGAAGGGGGGGATCTTGATCTTTAAACCAGGAAGCTCACCTCTATGGTTTGTCCTTCCTTTTTATCCACGTCTATGCCTCCTTTGGCTTTGTCTTGATGAAGAACTGAACTGTTCATAGTAGTTATCAGTTTCTTCAGAGCCGACATGCTCTTGTCAAGTTGCATTAGGTCTTTCTTCTCTCCTACTCTCACGGCTGTGACCTTGACCAGTAGCTTGCCTTACTCCCTCTCTGAACTCTTTGCGTAGTTCATTGAGATTGGTCCTCGTCATCTCAGTCATCGTAGCTACCATGGACTGATTCAATTGAGCAGTCATGGCTTCCATAAGCATGGATGCCTGCACCATGGAAACACAATAACCAGTAAATAGTTCAAGGTAATCATGAGAAGAAATAAGGAAAAACTCAACACAACAGAATTACTTGCTCGGCAATGTGAACTTTATGCGGCTATGTTCAAAAAAAATATCTAGGGTTTCGCCTAAACCAAAAAGGAAAGTACACTAAAATTCGGCTAGAACCTTAAACCAAATCGAGCAGCCCTAAGACAACCTAGTTCTACTTTTTGTTTAAGATGATAGAAGATTAATACGACTGAAACAAAAAGAAGTTATGAGAAAACGAAACTTCCCTAACCAAAGTTGCTCTGATACCAAATGACACACGCCTAGGATGCTGCTTTGGTTGATGGGAGGATAGATCCTTGCAAGAACGAATCGGAGACTCAAGTTCTTCAAGGTTTGTGGATTGAATGGTGACACAAGAGGGATGATAGAACTCTTGATACTCCTAGATGAATAGCTCGAATATGACATACCAAGTTAAATACCCTTAAAGCTCTTGATATTACACACCAGAAGACACTCGACAAGCTTTTAGAGAGAGAGAGCCGTCAAGAGAGAACAAAAGACTTGATAAAAGATTGCTTGAGTACAATAGGGTTTGCGGAAACCCTTAAATAAAAGAAACCATAGAATAAGCTCTCTAGGGTTTCGAAAACATAACATAAAACTATAGTTTAAAAGATAACATAAGATAAAAATAAATGGTCTTCTACTAGTCTTGGGCCGAAATAGGGCCTAGGTGATTTGTAAGACAAGTCGTGGCCTCGTTAAAAACCTTCCTCCGAAAAATCTCGTGGGACAAAACCAAAAGCAAGGAAAAGAGCACATACCAATTGTCTTGCCTAAACACTAGCTTAGCTTGATGTAGAGATAGCTTGACAGGTGATCATGATATCTCAGACCATCAAACCTTGTCCAAGACTTTCTTCTTGTTGTGGATGTGAAGTGATTAATCCTACAACAATCTCCTTGAGTTTCTTAGCTCTGGAACGGGTCATGGGACCTTCTGGAATGGTCAAAGAATCATCACCAGGTTGTTGGTGCATTGGGGCATCCTGTGGCTCGTCTAAGATCTCTTTGCTCTCTTTAGTAATCTGGTCCATGATCACATCAGGGGAAGAAGGCTGTGACCAGCAGATGGATCTTTACTATCAAGTACCTTGCAAATGGAAAGATTGATAGGAAGAAAACAAGATTAGTGGCAAGGGGTTTTACTCAAACATATGGAGAAGACTATATAGACACCTTTGCTCCAGTCGCCAAGCTTCACACAATCAGGATAGTTATATCCCTTGAAGTGAACTTAGAATGGGGACTTTGGCAAATGGATGTAAAGAATGCCTTTCTACAAGGAGAACTTGAAGATGAGGTATACATGCATCCTCATCCTGGTCTTGAGCACTTGGTCAAAGAGGGAAATTTCCTAAGGTTGAAGAAGGCTATATATGGTTTAAAGCAGTCTCCTAGAGCCTGGTACACCAAGCTGAGCACTACTCTCAATGGGAAAGGCTTCAAGAAGTCCGAACTCGATCACACACTCTTCACCTTAACCACTTCATCAGGTATGGTTGTTCTTCTCATGTATGTTGATGATATCATCATCACAGGAAGTGACAAGGTTGGTATTCAATCTACCAAGGATTTTCTAAAATCAGTATTTGAGATCAAAGACTTAGGAGAAATGAAATACTTCCTTGGTATTGAGATATGTAGATCCAAGGAAGGTTTGTTCCTTTCTCAAAGGAAATATACACTTGATCTTTTGAAAGATGCAGGTAGACTTGGAGGGAAGTAACACGACCCTAGGATGCTTCTTTGGTTGATGGGAGGATAGATCCTTGCAGGAACGAATCAGAGACTCAAGTTCTTCAAGGTTTGTGGATTGAATGGTGACACAAGAGGGATGGATGATCTCTTGATACTCCTAGATGAATAAATCGGATATAACACACCAACTTAAACACCCTTAGACTCTGGATATTACACACCGAAAACCTCAACTCACCAACTAGAGAGAGAGAGAGAGAGAGAGAGAGAGAAATAGGGTTTTTGATAAAAGACTGCTTAAGTTCACAAGTGTTTGCGAAAACCCCTTAAATAAAGAAACCAAAGAACATACTCTAGGGTTTCAGGAAAGATAACATAAAAACTATAGGTTTAAAATAACATAAGATAAAAATAAATGGTCTTCTAGTTGTCTTGGGCCGAGATAGGGCCTATGTGATTTGTAAGACAAGTCGTGGCCTCGTTAAAAACCTTCCTCCGGAAAACCTCGTGGGACAAAACCAAAAGCAAGGAAAAGAGCACACACCAAATGTCTTGCCTAAACACTAGCTCAGCTTGATGTAGAGATAGCTTGAATGGTGATCAAGATATCTCGGACCATCAAACCTTGTCCAAGACTTTCTTCTTGTTGTGGATGTGAAGTGAGTAATCCTACAACAGTCTCCTTGAGTTTCTTGGCTCTGGAACGGGTCATGGGACCTTCTGGAATGGTCAAAGCATCATCACCAGGCTGCTGGTGCATTGTGACATCATGTGGGTTGTCAAAGACCTCTTTGCCCTCTTTGGTAAGCTGGTCCATGATCACATCAGGAAGACAGTGAGGACACCCTTAGAGGAGGGTTATAAGGTTCCACGAGAGGGGGAGATTGAAGATAGCCAACCGTTTGAAGATGCCAAGCTTTACAGAAAGCTTGTGGGTAAGCTAATCTATCTAACTATTACACGACCTGATATATGTTTTGCTGTGAACCAGGTGAGCCAACATATGCAAGGACCAAAGGAGCATCATTGGAACATGGTTAGCCGGATCCTGATGTACCTGATGTTAAGTTGTGGTATTCATCTTGGGTTGATTAGAAAGAAGAGAGGAGAAGGGTTTGGGTCGACCTTGTCCGTACAAGGCCGTACTGGCCGTACAAGGCCGTACAGGCCGTACAAGGCCGTACAAGGCCGTACAGGCCGTACAAGGCCGTACATGCCGTACAAGGCCGTACAAAAGTATCTCGACCAAGATTTTCCATTCGGGTAAAACCAAAGTTACCCGACTGCTTTACTTGGGAGGTAACCTTATCCACCCGTTGGAAAGGAAGAAGGGAGCCGCGTGGACAGGCTGACACGAGCTGGAAGGATCAGCATCTTGTCAAAGATGCTGATACCATTTACTTGGCCAGGAAGCCTCGGTTTGAATTAAGCGCACCCCTCCCTTTTGGTCTCAGCCACATCTTTCTTTCTCTTGCTTTACGAAAACCCTTGTATCCCTTTCTATATATTGCAACCCCGAGTGGATGAATAAAGCATACAGTTCTCTCTATTATTTTCGAGTCTTCAAACATGTTCTTCATAGTCTCTTAATCTTCCTTAGCTCTTAGTCTAAATCGAGTCTCTTTGTTCTATAATCTGCTCTTTGTTTCATTCTTCTTACTTAATCATCTTCAATATCAAAAGATCTTATGGTATCAGAGCCTGGTTAATCATCATCTGGGTTTGTGTTCTTCAAGTCGATGAAGATCAAGGGTGAAACTTTTTGAAGATCTAAGGTGGTTTCGTGTAGATCCGGGTAGAAGACTGAAGTTTGATACTTGTGTGTTGCAAAAGCTTGAGTCTTTCATTCCTTACTTCAAAGACTCAACCTTTCCTTGTGTTTTTGGGTTCTTCAGTGTTCTAAGTTCTAAATCTAACCGTTTCCAAGATTTTGAAGTCAAGCTGGTTGAAGATGGAGAGTGTTAGCATGAAAGTTCCGGTTACTCTCAAGGGTAGTAACTATCTATTGTGGTCTCGTTTAGTGAAGACTGCTGTGGGAAGTAAGGGTCTATGGGGTCATATAACTTCTGGTGAGGCTCCTAAACTCATTACTCAAGAAGGGGAAGCTGCGGATGCCACTAGTGAAGTGGAGAAATGGCAGCAAGAAGACATGATGGTTATGACACTTCTTCAAGGATCTCTAGAGACCTCTATCAAGGAAGCTTATAGCTACTGTGAAACTACAAAGGATCTATGGGATACCTTGAAGAAGGTGTATGGGAACATCTCAAACCTAAGCCGGGTGTTTGAGGTAAAGAGAGCAATCAATGGGTTGATACAAGAAGATATGGAGTTTACTAAGCATCTTGGGAGGTTCCGGGAAGTCTGTTCTGAGCTTGAAATGCTAAGACCCAACACGGTTGATGCTGATGAGTTGAATGAGAGGCGAGAGCAAGATAAGGTCTTTGGACTCCTCCTTACTCTAAACCCAGGCCAGAACAGCTTCATCAAGCATATTTTGAAAGCCGAGTGAAAGACTGAATAGAAACTGAGTATAAACGGATAGAATATAGTTTGAGAGAGACTAGAAGAGATTTGGAGACTAAAAGATTGAGACTTGGTTAAGAAACCATTTCTAGATGAAGAACACTAAGAACAACGAGAGAGAAATAGGAGAGACTCGAAAATATTGCTTGATTGATTAATGAGAGGAGTTACAAATATATAGGGAAGGTTATGGCTGTGCTTAACGGATACAAGATAAGGTTTCAACACACGTGGAGTCAAGGGTCTTAGGCGCGCCTAATTCAAAATACTTGGCCAGGAAGCTCTACACACTTGATTCCTTTGGCATCTTGACTAGATGCTTTAGGCTAGGCTGTCCAGACGCGGAGGGAAACTTATTCTCAAGGTTCAGTGCACTTGGACACACGGAAGGGAAGAGGGAAGCTTATCCGCGAGGAGGTAACTTCTAAGGGTTTACCCAGAGTAACTTTGGTCGACCCAAACTTACTTTTGGTCGAACATGGTTGTACAGCCTTGTACGGACCACTTGTACGGCCTTGTACGGACCACTTGTACGGCCTTGTACGGACACCTCCAAACTTCTTCCTCTCCATTCCACAAGTCTTTTCCAGCCTTCCTAATAGATCATAACTCCATCTCTTATTCGGTTCAATACTCCCCCTCAAGCTTGACCATGTGGAATAAGTCAAGCTTGGAATGTCATGAGATCTTCCTCATTAAAAACCTTGCCAAAGAAAACCCTCCTTAGGGATAAAACCTTAGCAGGGAAAAGATTAAAGACCTCATGATAGGGGATTAGTTGCACCTAGTAAGATCAATGAGTCCCAACCTCTGATGGATGGACGCAAGTGTCTTCTGCCTCGGAGCCTTAGTAAACACATCAACCAACTGGTCTTCACTCCGTGTATAACAAGGTAAGATCACTCCTTGGACAATCATCTGTCTTACCTTGTGGCAGTCGACTTCAATATGCTTGGTTCTCTCATGAAACACCGAGTTGGATGCAATGTGAATTGCGGCTTGGTTGTCACAATCCATGGTCATTGGTGTGGCTTGATTAATCTCCACGTGCTTTAGTATTCCCTTGATCCAGACTAACTCATTATTCAGCTTCAACATGGCCCTATACTCATCCTCAGCACTTGAGCAGGATACCACTTTCTGCTTCTTGCTTTTCCAAGTAACCAAGTTCCCACCAATGAAAGTGCAATAGCCTGTTGTAGACTTCCTATCTGCTCGATCTCCGGCCCAATCCGCATCACAGTATCCTACCAACTCAGTGCTTTTGTTGCATTCCATCCACACTCCTTGGTCAGGTGAGCCATTTAGGTACATCAGAATCTGGTTAACCATGCTCCAATGATGTTCCTTTGGTTCTTGCATGTGTTGACTCACCTGATTCACAGCAAAGCATATATCAGGACGTGTAATGGTCAAGTAGATCAACTTACCAACAAGCTTTCTGTAAAGCTTGGCATCTTCAAATGGTTGGTTGTCTTCAATCTCCCCCTCACGTGGGATCTTATACCCGTCTTCTAATGGTGTCTTGACACTCTTCCCTCCAAGTCTACCTTCATTTTTCAAAATATCAAGTGTATATTTTCTTTGAGAAAGGAACAAACCTTCGTTGGATCTACATATCTCAATCCCAAGGAAGTATTTCATTTCTCCCAAGTATTTAATCTCAAAAACTGACTTTAGAAAGTCCTTGGTTGATTGAATCCCAACCTTGTCACTTCCTGTGATGATGATATCATCAACATACACAAGAAGGACTACCATACCTAATGGAGTGGTCAAGGTGAAGAGAGTATGGTCGAGCTCAGAATTCTTGAAACCTTTCCCATTGAGAGTTGTGCTCAACTTGGTGTACCATGCTCTAGGAGACTGCTTTAGACCATATATGGCCTTCTTCAGCCTCAGAACGTTTCCATCTTTAAACAAGTGCTCAAGACCAGGAGGGGGAAGCATGTAAACCTCATCTTCAAGCTCTCCTTGAAGGAAGGCATTCTTCACATCCATTTGCCAAAGACCCCATTCTAAGTTCATAGCAAGGGAGAGAACTATCCGGATAGTATGAAGCTTGGCAACTGGAGCAAAGGTATCAATGTAGTCCTCTCCATATGTTTGTGTAAAAACTCTTGCCACCAGTCTTGTCTTCTTCCTTTCAATCTTCCCATTTGCAAGATACTTGATAGTGAAGATCCATCTGCTGGTCACAGCCTTCTTCCCTTTTGGTAGTTTACTCTCGTACCAAGTATCATTTTTAATCGTTGCATCTGCTTCAGATCCAACTGATTCCTTCCACTCTTTGTCTTGCATAGCTTCTTCATAGGATCTTGGTAATTGACTCTCATCCAAACTGATCATAAAGGCTTTATGCTCTTCCGGGTAATGAATAAGATTGCAAACAGCTTGGGCAGGATGAGCAACTGCTTGAGCATTATAGTATACCCGGTTGTTGATCCAGTTGGATAGAAGGTTACTCACCCTTGTACTCCTTCTCAAAGGTTGAGCTTCTTGAGTTGCTTCTGGTTGAGCCTCCTCGACCTCTTCTTCTTCCTGGTTTCCATCTCCAGCTTCTCCCTCATCTTGATCCACACCTTGCTCATGTGTGGAACCTGATTCTTCATCATACTGCTCTTCAAGATCAGGTTCATTTCCCCCCCCCCCCTCATTGTCAAGGTGGGGTTCCTGTACATTATCATTAGCCGTGGGAAGACCTCCTTGTTGTTGTCCTTCTCCACTCCTTATTAACTTGAAGAGATACAAATGAACAAGAGAGAGATGAGATGGAGGCAAAGAAGATAGTGTGGTGTGAAGGATCTTGTGCAACGAGTATGGAGAAGGCTGTGGACAGCTTCTGAGTGTACAAGAGACTGAGGAACATCAAGGAGAAGTCTAAGGAAGACCTTAGGAAGCTTTAGGGAAGAGAAGGGTTCAAATGGTCCAGGTTTGGGTGAGGTGTACGGACTCTACGGATCCGTACAGACAAGACTCGACCCAGAAACATCAAATACTCAACCATTTGATCTTTAAAGTTGGTTTTGATCTAAGGAAGACCTTAGGAATCTTTAGGTAAGAGAAGGTTTCAAATGGTCCACGTTTGGGTGAGGTGTACGGAGTGTACGGATCCGTACAGACTGTACGGACGGTACGGATCCGTACAGACCAGACTCGACCCAAAAACATCAAATGCTCAACCATTTGATCTTTGAAGTTGGTTTTGAGTCTTGGGAAGTTTAGGGAACATTAAGAGATCCTAAAATGACCAAGACGGGTTGGCCAAGGAAGCTTCAAGACTTGCGAGGCAAGGAAGGTTTGGGATGGTAAGAAAGATCAAAGACTTGGGACTAAAGAGAAGGTTTGGGCAAGAAGGAGAAGATGCCTTGGTATATTCGACCAAGGAAGCTTCCTGGAAAGAGCTGAGGTGTGGATAACCTTATCCACTCACCAAAGGAAGAAAGGAAGGAAAATATCTGTTTATGGATAAGTTTTATGGATAAGGAACCTTATCCATCCGCCCAAAAGCAAAGGGAGAGCCTTTCCAGCCTGTCCAAACGTGTAGAGCCTCTGAGCCCCAAGATTCAAATTAACCAGCCTGTTACCTTGACTTCACATGCTTATTCCTTAGGGTTTTGATCCGTGTAGCCTTCCATCTCTCTTTATATATGGTGTATCTTGTTGAGTGTAAACAATTAAGAGAGTAAGGGGGAAACCCCCTCTCTACTTCTAAACAAAAGCTTGTTGTGTTCTTGAGTCGAATCCCTCTTAGTCTTCCCCTTTCTTAGTCTCTTTAATCTCTCTTAGTCTCTCATAATCTCTGATTCTGATTCAAGTTCACAAAAGTAAACAAGAACCCATTCTCTTCTTCATTTTGTGTTCATTAGTGCCTTAAAGGCTTGTTCATCACAAACAAACCCAGATCCACATACTCTGGTGAAAATCCAACATGGTATCAGAGCCAGGTTCATCAGAACCTTGTGTTTAGCTTCCGCAAAGATCAAGGCTTTCTCTCCTGCCATCAAAACCCAGAATAAGCTTCCTTTCCAGCCGGTTCATCCTCTACAAGAAGGTGTTCATTCGTAAACCCAGAAGCTGTTCTTGAAGTCCCATTCTCTCTCATACCGTCCAGATCCAGAAGAAAGGAGAGCCTCTGATCCAGAAGTTATGGAGTGGATTAGCTACCCTCTTCATCAAATCAAGTCCAAGGCGTGTTCTTATTCAAAAACCCGGAAGAAAGGTGAAAGCTTTCACCTTTTTACTGTTGAGGGCGACCAAAGTATGAAGAAAGGTGGGGACTTTAGGCATGGAGAGTCCAAGGGAAGGTCCATGGAAGAAGGAGGTGTTGGGTCGCAACCAAGAGCTCCTGATCTTGCCATGAATCAAAGGTGTTCAAGGAACTAACACTAGTTCCTTGTTTGTAAGAACATACTGTCCCTTGTTATAAAGCTTGATACTTTACGAACTGAATGTGTTGTGTGATGTGTTTGAGACCTGAGGATGTGTTAAGATTGCTAGATATGAATGTTTAGAATCTATCCCAGGATGTTTAGATGACTCGTTTTGAATGGTTGAGTGTTTAAAGTGCTTACTCCAGTTCTAAATGTTGCTTGACATCATATTAGATACAATGTTCTGAATCTGCTTGCATACATGAATATAAACTGATTAAAGTAAAGCATTTGGGTTTGGTGTTTGGAAATGGCATTGATGCTTAGTCTTTATTCTAATGAATATCTTGCTAGGATGATAGATAGTTGTATCTAATCCATTTTGCATACATGAAGTAAATAGGTTAAGGCTGTTGCATACTCTTGTCTTTGGGGTGCCTTAAGGTTGAGACACCTATACTGATGTCTAAGGGTCGTTTAAGGAAGGAAATGGTTGCCTAAGTGCTTTGTCATAGCATTTAGAGAGTGGTAAGCTTGCATTAGATGGATCTCAATGACAATGAGATACTGTCTAAGTGCAAAGCTTGTAACATTGGTTTTCAAACTTGATGATTAGTCAAGGTTTGATCCCAATGCAAGTGTGTTTTATCTTGCTTGGAGTTTGAGTGTTGTTTCAGGTTCACATGGAGTGTCTCTTGTTCAACACCAATCCGGAACAAGAGGAAGGCTTGGTCCATTGTGTGGAGCAATGGGAGGGTTCTTGGTGTAGTAGCCGGTTATAAAAAGCGCAGACCATGAAGGTTGTTGAGCTCCTGGTTCAAGGCACACAAGAAGAAGAAGGTTACCACCAAAGTCCTGAGGAAGGCCGGTGATCCATGGGTACTTGAAGCTGAAGACATGGAGGTGGACCAGTGGTTTAAGCGCAGCTATTGGGGTGGTGTGCTCCTGGTTTGGATTCTCATTCAGGCTCACTTTCAAGCTTGAACCTTGACTCTATTCAAGCTTGAGGTGGGGACTTGAGTGAGCTACCTGGTGATCTAAGTTCAAGACCTGGTTACTCCTCACCATTGCATTAAGAATAGAATATGGAGCCATCCGGGTTTAGACATTGGCGAGTCTAGACAAGAGAGTGGTCAGAGCACACTTGGCTGTCTGAAGAAGAAGGTGACTCTACAATGCGGCTTCTGAAGTGAGGTGGTTGAAGAGTTAGCTGAGGTATCTTCCAGCATTCCATTCAAGGTGGCGAGATCAGAAAGGAGTGGGCTGTGGTGTGTTGATCAAGATCATGAAGCTATCCTTCCAAGCTTGACTTGTTCCACATGGTCAAGCTTGAGGGGGAGTATTGAGAATCTTCAATGATATGTGAAGATGGAGTCCTTGGTGGTTATTCAAGAAGAAGAAGCAACCAAGGCAGAGAAAGAAGATGGTACTCAATGGAGTTTGTATCTTGGTAATCCGAGCACTTAACCCAACAAGAAGTTGGGTGAAAGGGGGAGAGACCAAGATCAGTATGAGATGAGCTAGATGAGCTCAAGAAGGGGTAGTGGTGTGCAATCACAGTCGGTCCAGACTTGCACCACAGTGAGGGCCATGATCCAGAGTTCTTTGTGTCTACCACACTGGTTGAGACACAAAGAACTCACTGGCCAATCCCTAGGCCTTGGAGATCTTACTCTTTTCCTTATCAAGCTTTTATCCCAAAAAGGGTTTTCTTTGATAAGGTTTTTAATGAGGAGACTCTTCAAGGTTCCAAGCTTGACTTAGGATCACTACATTCAAGCTTGAGGGGGAGTGTTAACTTGAAGAGATACAAATGAACAAGAGAGAGATGAGATGGAGGCAAAGAAGATAGTGTGGTGTGAAGGATCTTGTGCAACGAGTATGGAGAAGGGTGTGGACAGGTTCTGAGTGTGCAAGAGACTGAGGAACATCAAGGAGAACTCTAAGGAAGACCTTAGGAAGCTTTAGGGAAGAGAAGGGTTCAAATGGTCCAGGTTTGGGTGAGGTGTATGGACTCTATGGATCCGTACGGACTGTACGGACGGTATGGATCCGTACGGACCAGACTCGACCCAGAAACATCAAATACTCAACCATTTGATCTTTGAAGTTGGTTTTGATCTAAGGAAGACCTTAGGAAGCTTTCGGTAAGAGAAGGGTTCAAATGGTCCATGTTTGGGTGAGGTGTACGGAGTGTATGGATCTGTACGGACGGTACGGATCCGTACGGACCAGACTCGACCCAGAAACATCAAATACTCGACCATTTGATCTTTGAAGTTGGTTTTGAATCTTGGGAAGTTTAGGGCACATCAAGAGATCCTAAAATGACCAAGACGTGTTTGCCAAGGAAGCTTCAAGACTTGTGAGGCAAGGAAGGTTTGGGATGGTAAGAAAGATCAAAGACTTGGGACTAAAGAGAAGGTTTGGGCAAGAAGGAGAAGATGCCTTGGTATATTCGACCAAGGAAGCTTCCTGGAAAGAGCTGAGGTGTGGATAACCTTATCCACTCACCAAAGGAAGAAAGGAAGGAAAAGATCTGTTTATGGATAAGTTTTATGGATAAGGAACCTTATCCATCCGCCCAAAAGCAAAGGGAGAGCCTTTCCAGCCTGTCCAAACGTGTGGAGCCTCTGAGCCCCAAGATTCAAATTAACCAGCCTGTTACCTTGACTTCGCATGCTTATTCCTTAGGGTTTTGTTCCGTGTAGCCTTCCATCTCTCTCTATATATGGTGTATCCTGTCGAGTGTAAACAATTAAGAGAGTAAGGGGGAAAACCCCTCTCTACTTCTAAATAAAAGCTTGTTGTGTTCATTTCTTAGTCTCTTTAATCTCTCTTAGTCTCTCATAATCTCTGATTCTGATTCAAGGTCACACAAGTAAACCAGAACCCATTATCTTCTTCATTTCGTGTTCATCAGTGCCTTAAAGGCTTGTTCATCACACACAAACCCAGATCCACATACTCTGGTGAAAATCCAACACTCCTCGGATCCTGAGATAAGTTAATCCCAAGATTCTCCAATATTATCCTCAAGTTGGCTGCCTTATCAGAAGCCAAATCCTTGAGCTCTGCTTGGTTCTTCTCCTCATAGAACCCTCGTTCTTCCAAGAACTTCACATCTCTAGACACCACTACCCTTCTGGTTGCCGGATCATAACACTTGTACCCTTTCTGAGTTGGTGAATAACCAATAAACATCCCCTTTGTGCTCTTGGCCTCCAACTTGTTCCTAAGCTCCCCCGGTTTATGAACAAAACAGAGACAACCAAAGACCCTGATATGATCTAAGGCTGGTGTATGCTTGTTCATTACCTCAAAGGGTGATTGATCTTCAAGAACCTTAGTTGGGGTTCGGTTGATCAGATAACAAGCAGTAGCCACAGCATCACTCCAAAACCTCTTTGGCACATTAGCTTGGAACATCATGGACCTAGCAACTTCCATAAGGTGCCGGTTCTTCCTTTCAGCAACTCCATTCTGTTGTGGGGCGTATGGACAGCTCGTTTGGTGAAGAATACCATGCTTGGATAGATGTTGCTTGAAAGCTTGACTGGTATACTCCCCACCATTATCTGATCTAAAAATTTCAGCTTAGCATTGAAATGGTTAGTCACATATGCTTGAAAATTTCTAAATGCATCAAGCACTCTATCCTTAGATGGAATCAAGGTTATCCAGGTGTATTTAGACTTCTCATCTATGAATGTGACAAAGTACTTATGGTTCTCCCTAGATAAGCATGGTGCAGTCCAAACATCCGAGTGTATTAAATCAAAGCAGTGATCATAGATAGTAAAAGACTTTTGAAACACAGTTTTACAATGCTTGCCTAAGATACAAGCTTCACAATCATTATTCTCAAACATAACACCTGGAACCATTAAGCTTAAAGCTCTAACATGAGGATGTCCTAGTCTAGCATGCCACAAAGCATTCTTATTCAAACCGGAAGCAGAAACAGAAGTAAAGGAACAACTATGATCAGGTAAAGAAGTAAGCTCCTCAAGCAAGTAAAGGTCTCCTTTTGTAACTCATTTCCCAATCAAACGACTGCTCTCAATATCCTGAAACTTTACATCATTAGGGCTAAAGATCACATTGCATTGCAAATCATTAGTACATTTCTTAACCGATAACAAATTTGAAGTAAACTCATGCATGTAGAAGCATCTAGATTCTTTATCAAACAGTTTAAGCTTGCATATACCCCTTATTGGAATTCTATCACCATTAGCTATCATAACATGTCCATGCGCAGGTTCAATATCTCTAATCAGACTAGTGTCACTAATCATATGATGAGATGCACCTGAATCAACTATCAAAGGTTTAGACATGTTACAAGCACTATGAGATAAACCAACAATCCTAGAGTGAGTATAAGCATCAGTCTGATCATGAGTACTAGCAATCTTAGATGCACCAAAAGAATACCCCCTGAGGTTACCAAAAGTGTTACCATTGTCCTTGAGCATCTTGATGAGGGCATCCATTTCTGATCGGCAGATGAACTCATGCTCATTTGGGCTGTTGGTTTGAGCTGTGTAAGTCACCAGGGCTTTGTTCTCACCACCTTCAGTCTCCTGTGCCTGATTGGATGGCCCGGATCCACCCCCTCCTTGCTGATCACTCCCTCCATAGCTCACATTCACTCTTGCATCTCTGTCCTTCATGAACTTGGCTGGCTTCAGGTGAGGATGGAGGATCCAGCACTGATGCTTCTTGTGACCTTGTCTCTTACAATGGTCACAGCTGCCATTGAACCTCCTTTCTTCAAAGCGATTAACCTTGTTGGCTTGAGGTACCTCAGCTTGGTTAGCTAAGGTAAGCTCCCCCTTTCCTCCAAATAGGCCCAACGATCCTTACTCCTTTTGAATCTTTGCGCAGACTTCCTCCAAGGTGGGTAGCTTCTCGGCTCGCAAGATGTGTTTCACCAGGTCATTGTAGCTAGAGTTAAGAGTCAGGAGCAAGCCAAAGACTTTATCTTGCTCCCTTCTCTCATTAAGCTCAGCTGGATCGGTTGTGCTTGGCCTCAACATCTCGAGTTCAGAACACAAAGCTCTAAACTTTCCAAGGTGCTTTGTGAACTCCATGTCTTCTTGAGCTAGACTGTTGATGGCTCGCTTGATCTCAAAAACTCGAGTAAGGTTTGAGATGTTACATATACCTTCTGAAGAGTGTCCCACAGGTCCTTTGCCTTCTCACAGTAGTTGTATGCCTCTAGGATTGACGGATCTAGAGAGCTTTGAAGGATAGACATCACAAGGTTGTCTTCCTGGATCCACTTCACTTCATCACACACGGCAATCTCCTTGTCGCCTTCATGAGTAATGAGCTTTGGAGCCTCACCCTCAAGGATGTGGTTGCACAAACCCTTACTCCCCACTGCTGTCTTCGCCACACGAGACCATAGGAGATAGTTTCCTCCCTTAAGTATCACTGGAATCACGGTTGTTTTGTTACTTTCCATCTTGAAGCTTTGCGGAATGAAAAAGGTGTTCTTGGGTGTTCTTCGTGAGAGAGGAAATCAAAACCCAGATTTACGAAAACCTGGCTCTGATGCCTTGAAAGACTGAATAGAAACTGAGTATAAACAGATAGAATAGAGTTTCAGAGGGACTAGAAGAGATTTTGAGACTAAAAGATTGAGAGGTGGTTAAGAAACCATTTCGAGATGAAGAACACTAAGAACAACTAGAGAGAAATAAGAGAGACTCGAAAATATTGCTTGATTGATTAATGAGAGGAGTTACAAATATATAGGGAAGGTTATGGCTGTGCTTAACGGATACAAGATAAGGTTTCAACATAAGCATGTGGAGTCAATGGTCTTAGGCGCGCCTAATTCAAATACTTGGCCAGGAAGCTCTACACGCTTGATTCCTTTGGCATCTTGACAAGATGGTTTGGGCCAGCCTGTCCAGACGCGGAGGTAACCTTATCCTTAAGGTTCAGTGCACTTGGACACACAGAAGAGAAGAGGGAAGCTTATCCGCGAGGAGGTAACTTCTGAGATTTTAGCCGGAGTAACTTTGGTCGACCCAAACTTACTTTTGGTCGACCATGGTTATACGGACATGTACGGACCACTTGTACGGCCTTGTACGGACCACTTGTACGGCCTTGTACGGACACCTCCAAACATCTTCCTCTCCATTCCATAAGTCTTTTCCAGCCTTACTAATAGATCATAACTCCATCTCTTATTCGGTTTAGCAACCCAGTGGGATAAAAACACACTAAGGAAAAAGAGTAGAAGCCTCCATGTTAGGAGAGCTAGTTGTTGACATGAAGAATAAATAATCTGGAAATAAATAAGACAAGAAGAAGAATGATCTCGTATGGATGGCTGAAGAAGTGCTTGGTCTAATGAAACTTGGGACACAAGTATGTCCGTACATTTTATGAGTCTAGACCTAACCTAGCTTGGAAGGCAAGCAACCGGATGGGAACTTGTCAAGTATATTGTCTAAGTAACCAGGAGCACTCAGGAAGTAACCAGAACCACTCAGGAAGTGTCTGGAAGGGTTGAGTGGAGCAGGGATCCGTTGGGGATCAAGACAAGGCAAGAGATCACATGCAAGGTTTAAGAAGAGAGAGAGAGTAGACCAGTCACTTTCACTCTGCTGAATGAGCCCATTTTGTCTTCTTCACCAGCCTTAGTTTATTATTTTCTCACTTGTCTCTTTGTAATCTGTCTCCCTATTTATGGAACTTATCCCTGAATTAATCAAAGCAAGGAAAACACTTTCCTCTCTCTTTATTCTCTGCCTACACGAAACCTCTCTTCTCACTCTTGTTCTTCAATTTGTTCAACATGTTCTACCATTAAAATCTCTCTGAATCTCTAACTTTCATGGTATCAGAGCCATAAAAGCTCTTGAAACCTTATTCTCCCTATTCTCTTTCATTTTCTTCCGCAAACTAACTCTGTTTCATCTATTCCTCTGTTTCATACTCTGTTTCATACTCTGTTTCATTACTCTGCTCATCACTCAGTTCATTTCGAAATTCTTGAAATACTCTATAACCTGCTGGAAAAGAGAGATTCAAGATGGAGAACTCAAAACTCGGGGCTATTACAGTGACCTTAACTGGTGTTAACTATCTGTTGTGGTCTAGACTAGCCAAGACAGCACTTGGAGGTAGGGGCTTATGGGAACATGTTTCTGTTGGAGAAGCCCCAACAAAAACCGTCCAAGACAAAGATGGTGTGGGGATGGTGGTGGCTGTTGATGGCAAATGGGGTCAGGAGGACTTCATGGTGATGTCCATTATTCAAAACAGTCTGGAATCATCTATCTTGGAAGCTTACTCTTACTGTGAGAGCTCCAAAGAGTTGTGGGATACACTGCAAAATATTTATGGCAACATTTCAAACCTGAGTAGAGTCTTTGAAGTCAAGAAGGCTATCAACTCACTTCACCAGAAGAGCATGGACTTCAATCAACACTTTGGCAAGTTCAGAGCAATGTGGGCTGAATTAGAAATGCTGAGACCAAGCACCCTGGATCCAAACGTTCTTAATGATAGGAGAGAGCAAGACAAGGTCTTTGCTTTGCTTCTTACTCTAAACCCAGGGTACAATGATCTCATCAAACACATGCTCCGGGCTGAGAAGCTACCAACACTAGAAGAAGTTTGTGCTCAAATTCAGAAGGAGCAAGGCTCAGTAGGTCTCTTTGGAGGAAAAGGCAACTTGGTCTAAGCAAACCAAGCTGAAGGAGTTGCAAACAAAGGTTACTTTAAGAGTGATGACAAGAAGGTGTGGATTTGTGACCATTGCAAAAAGAAGGGTCATGGGAAGGACAAGTGCTGGCTTCTCCATCCTCACCTCAAGCCTCAGAAGTTCAGGCCTCCTTACAATAATGCAAGAGCCAACTTCTTTGGTGATATGGGCGAGCCATCTGCTCCAGGAACCATGCGCTCCTCCAATGGACTTGGACTTGGTGAGGGAAAGGCCTTAGCATCCAGTATCTGCTTAACCTTGAGGACAACTCAATATGAAGTCATCAAGCGCTCTGACATTGAGGCTCTCATCAAAATCCTCAAAGACAACTCTGGTAACACACTTGGTACCTCTTTACATGCTTCAAATAGTGGTATCTCCTTGAATGTCTTAGCTGGTTCTGAATTTACAAAATCCTTAGTTATAGATTCAGGAGCTAGTCACCACATGATTAGTGATCTAAACTTGATTAAAAATATTGTTCCTGCCTTAGGTAATGTTATGATAGCTACTGGAGAAAGAGTTCCAATTAAAGGGATAGGTGATCTTAGGTTATTTGAAAAATATTATAAAGCTTTTTTACATGCCTAGTTTCATAGTATTTCTTTTAAAAGTGATTGTGAGGCTTGTATCTTAGGCAAGCATTGCAAAAATGTGTTCCCTAGATCAAGTACTATCTATGAAAATTGCTTTGACCTTATTCACTCTGATGTTTGGACTGCTCCATGTGCATCTAGAGAACATCATAGATACTTTGTGACATTCATAGATGAGAAGTCTAAATACACATGGATCACACTGCTGCAATCAAAAGATAGGGTCTTAGAAGCTTTTATAAATTTTCAGAGTTAGGTGTCTAACCATTTCAATGCCAAGATAAAATATTTTAGATCAGATAATGGAGGGGAATACACAAGCAATGCATTTAAACAACACTTAGCAAAGCATGGGGTGATCCATCAAACCAGCTGCTCATACACATCTCAACAGAATGGTGTAGCTGAGAGAAAGAATAGACACCTCATGGAGGTTGCCAGGAGCATGTTCCATGTGAGTGTACCCAAAAGATTTTGGGGAGATGCAGTATTGACAGCCTGCTCTTTGATTAACCGAATTCCCACAAGAATTCTACAGGATCACTCTCCATTTGAGGTACTCAACAAAACCAGACCATCTATAGATCATATGCGTGTGTTTGGGTGTCTTTGTTTTGTTTTGATACCAGGAGAGCAAAGGAACAAGCTAGAGGCTAAGAGTACAAGGGCAATGTTCATTGGGTACTCCCCAAACCAAAAAGGGTACAAGTGCTATTCACCAGAGACTAGGAGAGTCATGGTGTCTAGGGATGTGAAGTTTCTAGAATCAAGAGGGTATTATACTGACAAAAGTTGGGATGAGCTGGAAAACCTATCCCAATCAGCCTCTGATAGAGCAAGCAATCTTAGGTATGTATTGGAAAGTCTTTGGGTCAGTATGCCTGAAGCAAGGGTGGAAACTGAACCAAAGGATACCAGGAGGGACCCAAAACCACGTACTGAAACCGAGTCAAGTATTGATGAGTTTGGCGTTCCTCACCTTGATCATGAGGGGGGGTAATAACAATCAGGCTGAGCCACAACAGGATACCTCACCAACAACTCATGGTCAAGCTGAGAAACAAGAATAAGAGGGTTCAGTGTTAAATGAAACTCAGTCTTCATATGATGAGGAGGAAGAACAACCACCACTAAGGAGGAGTACCAGAATCAAACAACCAGCTTCTAACTGGTTCAGCACAAGGGTGTACTTTAATTCCCAGGCAGTAGCACAGCCCATCCAAGCTGTGTGTTCCCTAGCTCAGTATCCTCAGGAACATGTTGTGTTCATTGGAGAACTGGACCAGGAATACATTCCAAGGTCTTATGAGGAAGCTATGGAGCATAAGGAGTGGAGAGAATCAATTGGAAGTGAAACAAATGCAATGATTGTCAATGATACCTGGTATGAAGTAGAGCTTCCCAAAGGCAAGAAAGCTGTAACAAGTCGTTGGATCTTCACAATCAAGTACAATGCAGATGGTACAGTGGAGAGGCGCAAAACAAGACTAGTAGCAGGGGGATTCACTCAGACCTATGGGGAAGACTACCTTGATACTTTTGCACCAGTTGCCAAACTACACACCATAAGGATCATCCTATCTTTGGCAGTTAACTTGGAGTGGGATTTATGGCATAAGGATCATTACAAGGAGAAATTGAAGATGAAGTCTATATGAGACCACCCCCTGGTCTAGAACATCTTGTCAAGCCTGGAAATGTTCTCAATTTGAAGAAAGCCATCTATGGCTTAAAACAATCACCAAGGGCCTGGTATCACAAGCTCAGCACCACCCTAAATGGAAGAGGTTTTGTAAAACCTGAATCTGATCACACACTCTTCACTCTCACCAGCCAACAAGGGATTGTAGTGATCCTTGTATATGTGGATGATATCATCATCCCTGGTAGTGATAAGGAAGGTATTCTCTTAACTAAAGCCTTTCTTAAATCCTCATTTGATATCAAAGACTTGGGTGAGTTAAAGTACTTTCTAGGGATTGAGATATGTCGATCTAAAGATGGACTGTTTCTATCCCAAAGGAAGTACACACTTGATTTGTTAAATAAGGCAGGTAATCTAGGTGGAAGAGCAGCCAAGACTCCACTAGAAGATGGCTATAAGGTGATGCGTGAGGGGGAGATTGAAGACAAGCCCTATGAAGATGTTAAGCACTATATGAGGATTGTTGGGAAACTCATCTACCTCACCATCACCAGACCACATGTGTGCTTTGAAGTCAACCAAGTTAGCCAGCATATGCAAGCTCCCAAGTTTCACCATTGGAACATGGGGACAGGATTCTAAGGTATCTAAGAGAAGCACCAGGTCAAGGAGTTTGGATGTGTTGCAACAAGAGCACAGAGATAGTGGGATATTGTGATGCTGATTGGGCTGGAGATAGAGTGGATAGGAGGTCAACATTAGGCTATTGTACCTTTATTAGAGGCAATTTGGTAACCTGGAAAAGCAAGAAGCAGAAGGTGGTATCTTGCTCAAGTGCTGAAGCAGAATATAGAGCAATGAGGAAGCTCACTAGTGAGCTCATTTGGATCAGGAACCTGCTCAATGATTTGGGCGTGGAGACATCATCGCCAATCACAATGCATTGTGATAATCAAGCTGCAATACACATAGCATCCAACAATGTGTTTCATGAAAGAACCAAACACATTGAGGTTGATTGTCATAAGGTGAGACAAGCTGGGGAGTAGAGGATCATCCTACCATGTTATACAAGAAGTGAAGAGCAGCTAGCTGATATCTTCACCAAGGCTGCAAGTACTAAAGTCTGTGAGTTCATTCATCCAAAGCTTGGACTCATAGACCTCACATGTCACTGATCTCTCCTCCATGGAGTGTTCTACTCTTTTTCCTTAGCTTGGGTTTTCTCCCAAGTGGTTTTACCTAGCTAAGGTTTTAATGAGGGAATGCTTCATGGCTTCCAAGCTTGACAAGTCCTTATGGTCAAGCTTGAGGGGGAGTGTTGACATGAAGAATAAATAATCTGGAAATAAATAAGACAAGAAGAAGAATGTACTCGTATGGATGGCTGAAGAATTACTTGGTCTAATGAAACTTGGGACACAAGTATGTCCGTACAGTTTATGAGTCTAGACCTAACCTAGCTTGGAAGGCAAGCAACCGGATGGGAACTTGTCAAGTATATTGTCTAAGTAACCAGAAGCACTCAGGAAGTAACTAGAACCACTCAGAAAGTCTCTGGAAGGGTTGAGTGGAGCAGGCATCCGTTGGGGATCAAGACAAGGCAAGAGATCACATGCAAGGTTTAAGAAGAGAGAGAGAGTAGACCAGTCACTTTCACTCTGCTGAATGAGCCCATTTTGTCTTCTTCACCAGCCTTAGTTTATTATTTTCTCACTTGTCTCTTTGTAATCTGTCTCCCTATTTATGGGACTTATCCCTGAATTAATCAAAGCAAAGAAAACACTTTCCTCTCTCTTTATTCTCTGCCTACACGGAACCTCTCTTCTCTCTCTTGTTCTTCAGTTTGTTCAACATGTTCTTCCATTAAAATCTCTCTGAATCTCTAAACTTTTTACTAGTGAGATGTGAGGTCTATGAGTTCCAACTTAGAGTGGATGAACTCACAGACTTTGGTGCTTGCTGCCTTGGTGAAAATGTCAGCAAGCTGGTCTTCACTTCTTGTGTAGCAAGGTAGAATGATTTGCTTCTCCACAGCTTGTCTGACCTTGTGGCAGTCTACTTCAATATGTTTAGTCCTTTCATGAAAGAATGAGTTGCTGGCAATATGAATGGTGAAAGTTTTCAGAGAACAAGTGCTTGAGTGATGATGAATGAGTATGGAGATGATAATGAGGAACGAGATTGATGAAAGAGTGAGAGATTCGTGAGAGACTAAGAGAGAATAAGAGACTAAGAGATTATGAAGAGGAGAAACTCTCAACTTGATTATTATCATCGACAATACAAGAGTATAAATAGGAAATGAGAGCAACAATAGGGTTTACAAAATATCAAAGAAGATAAATGATGAGGCTCCTCGGTTTGAAATGAGTGAACCAAAGGCTATACACGTTTGGAGACAGCCTGGCTGGTCAAGGGTGTAACTAGGCCGAGAATCGGCTACCAAGGTCCATGCATCTATCCAGTGATCAGTCCAGGTTCATAGTCCAAGCTCCCCTTCCTTTCCAGTCTGTAAAGGCATAAACCTTATCCACAACAAGCAGCATCTCGCAGATCCCTTCTTAGGATGCCATTTGATCCCTTCTTCTTCCACAAACCATCTGGAACCCTATCTTCTTCTTTTAAGCTTCTTCTTGACTTGGGATGCAAGGTAGTCCATGGGAGTGTACCGATTTAGGGTTTGGTCCATACACTTTCGCCCTAATTTTTCACAAACCCAAAATGTTCCCAAATGGTCGAATAAAAAAGTTTCTCGGGTCGACTCATCCGTACGGTCCGTACAGTCCGTACGGTCGTACTGTACGGACGCCCTAACTTTGCACATCGACCCAAATGATCCCAAACTTCTCCCAAACCTTCTTCCTTCATATCAAACCCCTCCTGAACCTTGTTCTAGCTCTCCATAAGCTTCTGGACCCTCCTTAGACCTTAATCTGTCTCTAAGTAGGTTTTGCCCAAGCTTTGCACATTAACCTTTAGTGAGATGGTTTATCACTTCAGGTTAACACTCCCCCTCAAGCTTGACTCTATAGATCCTGAGTCAAGCTTGGAACCCTGAATTCCCTCCTCAAGGGATAAAACCTTGGCAAGGAAAAAGAGTAAGTTCCTTCAAGGCCTAGGGATTGGCAATTGAGACTTTGTGCGTTAGAGCCAGTGTGGTTGGACACAAAGGACTCTGGATCGTGGCCTAAACTCGTGCAGCCAACAACACAAGTCTTGGACACTCATAGAACTCGGCTTGACCTCTTCATAGACCTGGTTTGGGTCTCCCCCTCTCAACTGACTCCAAGGCCACCTAAGAGAAGCTAGGAAATGACTATGATCATCTTCTGTGAGGCACAAGCACCGGTAATGGTACCTGATACATTATCCCAAAAGGTGCATCAGTACTTATCAAAGACATCCGCTAGAAGGCAAGGCTCAAAGTTTAAACAAAACTAAAGATTCTAGCAACTTAGACAATCTTCTAAATGGAGCAAGATATCAATGATGGTTTCAACTAAGGCTCAAGCACTAGAACTTATTCCATTTAACCATAACAATCAGAACCAATCTATTCAAGCATTTTAAGAACCATTTCGAGAATCAAGAAGAAATGATGAATGACTTGTAATAGATTAAGTTCAAGTTACTTCCCTTTTTGTTTGGATGAGGAGTGACTGCCTTGTCACTTGAATCCCTCACACTTGTCCGGTTGCAACCTCTTCATGGCAACACCAACTTGATGGGAGGTTGTGTTGAACCTTCAGCTTCAGTTTTCAATCACCTCACCACAGAGGCCGCATTGAAACTGAGCTTTCATGGACACACAACCAAGACTGCTCTGAACAGTCTCTTTGCATAGACATGCCACTGCCTAGACCCGACTGGATGATCCTTTGTTGAAGTCCTTGCACGGCTTGATACTGGACCATGGATCATGTATATTTACACTCCCCCTCAAGCTTAACTCCGAGACTATGGGAGGAGCTAAGCTTGTTAGATGAGTGTATACAGTTCCATGGTCTAAGGAACCATCAGTCTTTACAAGACATGATGTCCTAACCCTTGTGAGTTTTGGCTCTCTTCCTTGTACCAGGAACAAATTGTGTTTGAATAACCTTAAGAGCCCTCACAAGGTAGTCTCTCATTGTATGATATCCCACTCTATATTTCTTGTAGACTTTTGGACTGACACGTCCAAGTGGTATCATACAATGGTATCAACCTTTCATTGCATACTCAATCACACTGCACTTCCTGTAGTTTGTGGACTGACTCGTCCAGTGTTGGAATGCAATGGCATTAGACCATTATCTTGTCACTTTGGTTTGTCACTGTATCACTCCTTGTGTACCTAACATCACCACAACTCAATGCAAGATTAGATCATCCCATTTTGACCAAACCGAGATCACACATCTGGTTTGATCACCAATGCCTTAACAAGCTATGATCTTGAAACAAGTTAACCACAAGAACAAGATCAAGCACTTTTCATTCACTAAAGTGCAATGTACGCTTTTAACAATACACTTTAGGCTTTGATTTCATGCAGCAATAGATGTATGCAACAACTCAACAATACTATATGAATGCAATAGGTTCAATCCGAGAGTTACAAGAGACTATGCACACCAGTTCCAATCAAAACCAATGATGCAAGCAACCTAGCCAGCTTCTAAATGATGCAATACAAACATTGAAGGATTAAACAAAGGCATTAGAACCAGTATGCATCGGGATTGAACTTAGAGATAATGAGACATGCTTATGCAAAATAGATTATCAAAACCATGAATCAAGAGCTTAGACAAACTTCTAAAGGCTTCAAGACAACCATGAAGGAACACACTACTATAATGCAATGAACAAGCCAGGAGATCCTGGGACACAAACACCACTCAAATGCAAAACTAAACAAAGACACAAGCTCTTATTAAGGGTTTAGGAGGTTTGCTTACAACCCAAGGAATCTGAGATGATTCCTTGAACCTCCATGGAAACGCCTCATCTGAACTTGGCAGGTTTGAGGTGTGGGTTAAGCACTCAACACCTTTCCTTGGTGTGTCCATCCCTCTTGCAATGTTCGTACTTAAGACCCCTCCTGTCCTCCCTCTTTTAAGCCGCCTTGTTGGACTGAGGAACTGCTTCAGCTTGTGATGCAAGGAGAGAACTCTCCTTTGCTTCAAACAACCCGTGTGAACCCTCCTCCTTTTGGACTTGGGAACACACCTCTTCAAGCGTGGGAATCTTCTCAGACCTTAGGATATGTTTGATAAGGTCATTGAAGGATGGACTGAGGGTTAAGAGCTGACCAAACACCTTGTCTTGCTCCCTTCTTTCATTCAACACCTCTGGGTCAATAGATTAAGGTCTCAGCATCTCAAGTTCAGACCAAAGGGATCTGAACTTTCCTAGATGAACCGTGAACTCCTCATTCTCTTGGGATAGGTTGTTGATGGCTCTCTTGATTTCAAAGACTCGGCTGAGGTTAGAGATGTTACCATAGATCTTGTTTAAGGTTTCCCAAAGCTATTTAGCACTCTCACAGTATGAGTAGGATTCAAGGATAGATCTTTCTAAGGAGCTTTGGAGAAAGATCAAGACCACGTAGTCATCTTGTTGCCACTTCTCTTCCAAGACAGTAAGAGAACCAGTATGACCACTGGATGAACTCTCTTGAGAGGCGACAGCTTTGGAGGAGTTTAGACCACCTGAGATGCAATGGCTCCATAACCCCTTTCACCAAGGGCTGTCTTCACCAGGCGTGACCAGAGAAGGTAGTTGGGGCCTTTGAGGATGACCGAAATGACAATGGCTCTGGAGGACTCCATCTTGAGGTCGGATATGAGCTAAACTGTCTTCTTTGTCTTCAAAGGTGAGGTCTTTAGATTCGGATGAAATGGATCTGTAAAGGAGAGAACTTTTGAGCTTGTGACTGAAACGAAAGCTTCACCAGGACTCTGAGTAACCTGGCTCTGATACCATGAAAGTTTTCAGAGAACAAGTGCTTGAGTGATGATGAACGAGTATGGAGATGAAGTAGATGAGACTTAATGATAATGAGGAACGAGATTGATGAAAGAGTGAGAGAGATTCGTGAGAGACTAAGAGAGTATATGAGATAATAAGTAAGATCTTTTGAGATATAAGACGAAAAGGAAACCAGAGGAGACTACGAATAGATTTGGAAAGGATCAGACTTGATTTACACTTAATGAGAAGAGAGATTATGAAAGACTATGAAGAATATTGTGAGTCTCGAAAACTTAGAGAGAACAGTATGGTTTATTCATCCTCAAGGGGTTGCAATATATAGAGAGAGCTACAAGGGTTTTCAGAAAGTAAAGAAAGGAAAGGAGTGGCTCAGATTCGACCAGGAGCGCGCTTTTTTGAAAAGGAGGCTTTCTGGCCAAGTAAATGGCATCAGCATCTTTGACAAGATGCTGATCCTTTCCAGCCTTGTGCCAGCCTGTCCACGCGGAGAGATTCTTCCTTTCCAACGGTTGGATTAGGTTACCGAGCCAAAGAATCACCTTGAGTCACTTTGGTTTTACCCGGATGGTAAAAACTAGTCGAGTGCTTTTGGTCGACCTTGTACGGCCTTGTACGGCCTTGTACGGCCTTGTACGGACAAGGTCGACCCAAACCCTTCTCCTCTCTTCTTTCTAATCAACCCCAAGATAGATACCACAACTTAACACTCCCCCTCAAGCTTGAACATATGGAACAAGTCAAGCTTGGAAGGCTATGAGATCTCCCCTATTAAAAACCTCACCAAAGAGAAAACCCTTTTTGGGATAAAACCCTTTGATGAGGGAAAAAGAGTAGAGACCCCATAGCAGGGGATTAGCTAAGTTGGGTTAGATCAATGAGCCCCAACCTCACATGGATGGACTCCATTGTCTTTTGTCTAGCTGCCTTTGTAAACACATCCGCCAATTGATCCTCACTCCTTGTATAGCATGGCAAGATCACTCCTAATCCAATTATTTGCCTCACCTTGTGGCAATCAACCTTAATATGCTTGGTTCTTTCATGGAAGACTGAGTTGGAAGCTATATGGATCGCGGCTTGGTTATCACAATGCATAGTCGTTGGTGTAGACTGATCAACCTCCACATGCTTCAAGATGCCTTTGATCCACACCAGCTCGTTTGTAAGCTTCAGCATTGCCCTATACTCAGCTTCAGCACTGGAACAAGAGACCAGCTTCTACTTCTTGCTCTTCCAGGTAACAAGGTTCCCACCTATGAAGGTGCAATAACCAGTGGTTGACTTCCTGTCCATCCTATCTCCTGCCCAATCCGCATCACAATAGCCCACCACTTCTGTGCTCTTATTGCATCCCATCCATACTCCAAGGTTTGGTGATCCGTTTCGATACATCAGGATCCTCTCAACCATGTGCCAATGATGTTCCTTTGGAACTTGCATGTGTTGGCTCACCTGATTCACAGCAAAACATATATCAGGTCGGGTAATGGTAAGATAGATCAACTTACCAACAAGCTTTCTATAAAACTTAGGATCATGGAATGGCCTGTTATCCTCAATCTCCCCCTCACGAGGAACCTTGTACCCATCCTCTAGTGGCATCTTGGCTGTCTTCCCTCCATGTTTCCCTTCATCTTTCAAGAGAACAACTGTATACTTTCTTTGGGACAGAAACAAACCTTCCTTGGATCTACATATCTCAATACCAAGGAAGTATTTCATCTCTCCCAAGTCTTTAATTTCAAACACAGATTTAAGGAAGTCTTTAGTGGATTGAATACCTGCCTTGTCACTTCTTAACAGATAACAAGTTTGAAGTGAATTCAGGCATATAGAAAGCTCTTGAGTTCTTACTAAACAGTTTTAGATTTCCTATTCCTCTAATAGGAATCTTATCACCATTTGCAATCATGACATGACCATTAGCTGGTTCATTGTCTTTGATCAGATTGGTGTCACTTATCATGTGATGAGAAGCTCCTGAGTCTACTATCAATGGTTTAGATGAGCTATTAGCAATGTGGCAACTAGCTTTAGGAGTAGAACAATCAAGACTTTGGCGGTTCATTTCATTCTCTATTGTCCTACCAGTTCTATGAGTCCTAGGCTCATTCAGATTTCCTAGCTTACTAGCAACCATTGAAGCACCAAGAGAATACCCATTAAGATTACCAAAGGTGTTACCATTCTCCTTGAGTATTTTGATGAGGGCTTCAATGTCAGACCTCCGGATGTAGTTTTGATCATTGTTCCTGCTGGTGCTTCCTGTGTAAGCAACAAGGGACTTTCCTTCACTCGCCTCGTTCTTATTACCATCAGTTGTCTTGCTTGAGCCAGCACCATTTGAACCCTCTGAGATGTGAGCTCTTGCTTCCCTATCCTTCATGAACTTAGCCGGTTTGAGATGTGGGTGTAGGATCCAGCACTAACTCTTCTTGTATCAATGCTTCTTACAGTGATCACAGTTGCCATTGAACCTCCGCTCTTCATACTTGTTGTAAGCCGCCTTGTTTGCCATTGGGGTTTCACCCTGATCAGTTTGCGCAGCCTGGTTAGCCAAGGTAAGCTCCCCCTTACCTCCAAATAACCCAATAGACCCCTGCTCCTTTTGTATCTGAGCACACACATCTTCTAAAGATGGAAGATTCTCAGCTCTCAAGATATGCTTGATGAGGCTGTTGTAAGCCGGGTTTAGGGTGAGAGGCGTACAAAGACCTTATCTTGCTCACGCCTGTCATTCAGCTCATCAGCATCAACCATTCTTGGTCTCAGCATCTCTAGCTCGGACCAGAGAGTTCTGAACCTCCCAAGATGCTTAGGGAACTCCATATCCTCTTATAGCAACCAATTTATTGCTCTCTTCACCTCAAACATTCGACTCAGGTTTGAGATGTTCCCATACACTTTCTTCAAGGTATCCCATAGATCTTTTGCAGTTTCACAGTAGCTATAAGCCTCCATGATAGGAGTCTCCAGAGATCCTTGAAGTAGTGTCATCACCATCATGTCTTCTTGTTGCCATTTCTCCACCTCACTCGTGGCACTCGCAGCTTCACCTTCTTGAGTAATGAGCTTAGGAGCTTCACCGGATGTGATATAACCCCATAAGCCCTTACTTCCCACAGCAGTCTTCACCAAACGAGACCACAACAGATAGTTACTTCCGTGAGAATAAAGAGAAAATGATGATAATATGGTGAGAATGAATTGTTTAGACGAGTGTAGAGAATGAAGAGTTTGGGTGAAAGAGAATCAGTTTTGGCTAAGAGACTGTTTTGTGAGTGAGATTGAGAGATTATGAGAGTTTGGAGAGTATGAGGCCGTGTGGACCAAAGAGAGAAGAGTCTTTGAGAATGTGTGAACCAGAGAATAAGTGAAGGAGGTGGTTCATTTATCCTTAGAGATTTTGTGGGTTACATGTAAGATCTTTTGACATCTTAGATGAATATGTAACCAGAACTAGAATAGAAACATATTGGATGAAGAGAAGACTTCATTTAGACTAAGAACTAAGAAAGATTATGAGAGACTATGAAGAACATTATGAGACTCGAAAGTTTAGAGAGAACTGTATGATTTATTCATAGAGAGAGTCCGGAATATATAGAGAGGAATACAAGGGTTTCGTAAAGCAAAGAGAGGGAAAGTATGTGGACAGGAGAATAGGCGCGTCCCATGGTTCAAACGAGTGGCTCTGGTGGCTAGATGCTAATGTCATCTTGACTAGATGCTCCTCACTTTACAGCTTGCACTGGCTGGTAAGCTTGACCGAGCCTTATCCACAAACGGTAACCTTGGCGCCTAAAGCTTCAAGGTTTACTTGAACCAAACCTTTTCTTCCACTCCAAGTTACCCACTCGTTCTTCTCATGGTAACTAATCTCGTTTTTACCTTTTTCACCTCAGTAACTTTTCTTGTACGGACAACCCCATTTTTGCACATTACCAAAACATGGTTTAAAGTCCTTTTGGGTCGACCTTGTACGGCTTGTACGGCGTGTACGGCCTGTACGGCCTTGTACGGCCTTGTACGGACAAGGTCGACTCAAACCCTTCCCTTTTCCTCCTTCTCTCTATTCAACACAAAGTAGATACCTCAACTTAACACTCCCCCTCAAGCTTGACCATATGGAACAAGTCAAGCTTGGAAGGCTATGAGATCTCCCTCATTAAAAACCTCACCAAAGAGAAAACCCTTGTTGGGATAAAACCCTTTGATGAGGGAAAAAGAGTGGAGACCCCATAGCAGGATTAGCTAAGTTTGTTTAGATCAATGAGTCCAAACCTCACATGGATGGACTCCATTGTCTTCTGTCTTGCTGCCTTGGTAAACACATCCACCAACTGATCCTCGCTCCTTGTATAGCATGGCAAGATCACTCCTAATCCAATCATTTGCCTCACCTTGTGACAATCCACCTCAATGTGCTTGGTTCTTTCATGGAAAACTGAGTTGGAGGCTATATGGATTGCGGCTTGATTATCACAATGCATGGTCATTGGTGTAAACTGATCAACCTCCACATGTTTCAGAATGCCTTTGATCCACACCCGCTCGTTTGTGAGCTTTAGCATTGCCCTATACTCAGCTTAGGCACTGGAACAAGAGACCACTTTCTGCTTCTTTCTCTTCCAGGTAACTAGGTTCCCACCTATGAAGGTGCAATATCCAGTGGTCAACTTCCTGTCCATCCTATCTCCTGCCCAATCCGCATTACAATAGCCCACCACTTCGATGCTTCTGTTGCACCCCATCCATACTCCAAGGTTTGGTGATCCGTTGAGATACATCAGGATCCTTTCAACCATGTGCCAGTGATGTTCCTTTGGGATTTGCATGTGTTGACTCACCTGGTTCACAGAAAAACATATATCAGGTCGAGTAATGGTAAGGTAAATTAACTTACCAACAACCTTTCTATAAAGCTTAGGATCATGGAATGGCCGGCTATCTTCAATCTCCCCCTCACGAGGAACCTTGTACCCATCCTCTAGTGGCATCTTGGCTGTCTTTCCTCCATGTTTCCCTGCATCTTTCAAGAGATCAAGTGTAAACTTTCTATGGGACAGAAACAAACCTTCCTTGGATCTACATATCTCAATACCAAGGAAGTATTTCATCTCTCCCAAGTCTTTAATTTCAAACACATATTTAAGGAAGTCTTTAGTGGATTGAATACCTGCCTTGTCACTTCCTGTGATGATGATATTAAAGTGTATCAAGAAAAGGAGATGTGAAGGCCAAACAAAGGAAGTGAAGGCTAAGCATCTCCACACAAACTGAAGAAGAAGAAGCTGGTTGATGATCCAAGGATAAGTTCATCAAGAGAACCCAATTTGATTTTGTTTGTACAAACTTGCTCCACAAGCTACCACTTGAGCTAACCTGACTTGCAAGGAAAGGAATAAGTTGTGGAGACTAATATGGACGTTGGGAACCTCGAAGAAGTCAAGGAAATTGTTGGGCCCAAATATGGCCTGTTAGCTGAAATTAGCGGATCAATCAAATAAAGCCTAATAATGGGCCACGCGTGAATTGTCGTTTCAAAGGAGAATGGAGCTCACCTAGGGACGGAGGCTACTTCAAAGGATTTCGATAAAAGAGGTCACAAGGAAGAGGTCTGGCTTCTCTCGTAGGAACCTAATAAAACAGCCTAGGATACGAAGATAGAGGTGTATGATTCGGTCAAAAGGAAGCTGTTGCAAATCCCTCAGTTTACGGAGGCGATCTCGGAGACTAATCAGGAGAAGTTAAACGGGACCTGAGGCTATTTAAAGGAGGAAGAAATGAAGAGAAAGGAAGGACTTTAGATGAACTTTCATATATATTATCATTCAAAATCATTCAGAGATTTCTTTGTATTCATCTTAATCATCCTTGTAACCCTTATTCGTCAATACAATCTTATTCATTCTTTAAGTTCTAACAAGATTCAGCCCACGATTGTCTTTCCCCCAATCTAAACCTAACCTAAACTAGAGAGTGAGTTCTACCCATCACATTTTGGCGCCGTCTGTGGGGAACAGATAATTGAATCCTTCACTCCGTAACTTGAGAATGGATCCATCCAACCAGGCAACGAGCCCATCCATCCCTGATCCCGTGATCCAGATCGACAGCTCACCAAACAAGAGAGACCCGGATCCCCAGAATCCAGAACCTCGATCCGCCGATCACCGATCCGAGCAACAGTCTCCAGCTAACGCTCAACCGAACCAAACTGGAATGACCGACCCAAGGTCTTCCAGTGGGAACAACTCGGGGGTCACACACCCCGAAAACCCACAGCGTCAACCCTCTCTGAATCATTTGGAAGCTCAGCTACCCGAGATGCGTCGAATGATGGTACAATTGGTAGAAAGAGCTCAGGATAACGAGCGCACGTTGCAGCAGCTAACTGCTCGACAGCAACGGTTCGAGGAGGTGACTAGATCTCTAACCGAGACGACTCATCTGTCGCAACGACAAGGATCGGGAGTCACCTTCCGAGACCGACTAACCAAATCCACCTTCCCTCGCGGACGCCTGGATTTGTCCCCAAACAGCACTGCTCATGATGGGCAAGAGCCTTTTCCCCGGACACCTCATACTAGGACAACCCCAGTATTCAGTCCACCTGTAACTAGCACTATGGGAAGTAACGTAGCGACGACAAGCTCTGCACCCAATAGGGTTCACGAACAGAGCACATGATTACCGCCTCCGCCACCTATTTTCAGGTCCGGAGAAGGAATGTCTTTCCCTCCTAGGGGAAGAACACCGGCTTCAGCTTACCAATATGGGAGCGCGATCCCTAATCGAGACAGCCACCCGAGGATGGAAGCTGATCCTACAGCTCACCCCCCTGGTCGCGTCCATCAAGGTGGCCCTAGAGTTAGCGAGCGATTTAGCTCACCTAACGCTTGGGAGAACGACGACGCTCGACTCCATCAAGAATCTCCTCATCAGATTCATCATGGCGACCCAACCGTCCTTCCCCTAGAAGGACCTGAGGCTATTCGCCAATACATGGAGCAAACTCACGCAGCTCTCCAAAAGTTGAACGCTCAAGTACACAAAGCAACGAGCTCAGCTCCCGAAATCGAGAGCTTGATTGAGGAAACCCGTGGAACCCCATTCACAAACAAAATCGCTAGCTTTCACATTAAGAGATACCCGAAAAATTAAGATCCCTGAATATGACGGGACCTCAGACCCGAAGGCTCATTTGAGAGCCTTCCGCTTAGCTATAGTTAAAGCTCACTTCACAAGAGAAGAATGCGAAGCAGGTTATTGCAGAACCTTTGCTGAGAACCTAGTCAGAACAACTCTCGAGTGGTTTTCAAGTCTCGAGCCAAACTCAATAGATAACTTCGACCAGCTCACCAACGCCTTCATGAAGCAATACTCAACCCATATCCTCAAGCAAGCTTCCAAGGCTGACCTCTAGAAAATCAGGCAAGGAATGGGAGATTCGTTACGAACCTACATCGAGAAATTCAGAGCAGTCAGAACTAAACTCTCGAACCCCAACGATCAAGTTGCCATCGAGGCCCTTAGAAGAGGCCTCTGGTACAAATCAGAGTTCTGGTCCGAGCTAACGCTTAACCCTCCCCCAACTATCGACGATGCCCTTCACAAAGCATCGAGATACATTACCTTGGAGGAGGAAACAGCCGCACTGGATAAAATCCATTAGAAATACCAGAATCACCCGAAAGGTGAAACCTCAGAAGCAAAAGGATCCTCTAGAAGAGGGAGCTCCCGGAATAATCAGACCCAGGGAGAACATTCTTATGCTGTCGAGAAAGTCCAACAGGAAAAACCTGTTGCCACGACAAGCAAAACCCCCTGGTCAAAAGGCTACGATGAGAACAAACACTGCTCTTACCACGATCGAAAAGGGCATTCAACCGAGGAATGCTGGACCTCCAACGACAGTTGGCAGCTAAATTCGTAGCTGGGGAACTAAAGGACGTGGAACTCAAAAAACCACCTCCTTACCAGAAAAGAGGTCCCAGAGACACCTCTCCAAAACGTGAAAGATCACCTGAGAAGGAAACAGATTCGCCACCGCCAGTTCCCAAGAAAAGAGTTGACATGATTCTTGGGAAATTTCCCCAAGGGAAGAGTCTACAAATCGAGACCCTCCTAAGCAAACCACCGCCTCATTCGAGCCCCAGCTCGAGAGTGGATTATATCCTCGGAGGCTCCGATATATGTCAAGACTCAGTTAATTCAATCAAGAGTCATGTACGGAAGGCTGTTTCTAATGCTCAATCTAAGCCTCCCAATCCCGAATCCAACACTAAGATTTCTTTCTGGGAGAGCGAGACATCAGATCTCAACAGACCTCACGATGACGCCTTAATCGTCACCCTGAACATAGCAGGTTACGAGGTGCCTAAGCTGATGATTGACACCGGAAGCTCGGTCGACCTTATCTTCTATAATGCCCTGAAAGGAATGGAAATAGACAACTATGAAATTATTGGTCAGAAAGCTAACCTTGTAGGCTTCTTCGGGGAAACAGCCACCTCTTTGGAACTATCAAGCTCCCGGTCATAGCTAGAGGAATCATGAAAATGACCAATTTTGTGGTCATCGATAAGCCATCTCCGTTTCATGCGATCCTAGGAAGACCCTGGATCCATAAGATGAAGGCAGTAGCCTCCACTTATCACCAATGCGTGAAATTTCCAACACCTGACGGAATAACCACCGTACGAGGTAGCCAGAAGATCTCCAGGATCTGTTACTTGGGAGGATTCGGAATCTTCAATGAATCACCCCAATAGCAATTACAGATCCAGGAAGGCCGAGAGATGCAACAAAATATTTGAGGTCCCCCTAGGAACCTAGCCGAACGAGTTAGCATCGACGACTTTGATCCCGAGAAGCAAGTGAACATCGGATCGGAGCTGCCTCTCGAAACGAAAAAGGAATTAATCGACTTCCTGAAAAGCAACATCAAAACATTCGCATGGACCACCGGCGACATGAAGGGTATAGACCCAAATGTCACCACTCACAAGCTCAATGTAGATCCTACTTTCAAACCGATCAAACAATAACGCCGTAAGCTAGGCCTCGGAAAAGCCCAAGCTGTCAACGACGAAGTAGATCGACTCACGAAAGCAGGCTCCATCCGAGAAGTACACTACCCCGATTGGCTAGCTAACCCCGTAGTAGTGAAAAAGAAAAACGGGAAGTGGAGGATCTGTGTAGAATTCACCGACCTAAACAAGGCTTGCCCAAAAGATAGCTTCCCGTTACCTCACATCGATCGCCTCGTTGAGGCGACAACTGGCCATCAGCTCTTGTCCTTTATGGATGCCTTCTCGGGATATAATCAAATCATGATGAATCCTGAAGATCAAGAAAAAACTGCATTCATAACCGAGCGCGGGACCTACTGCTACAAGGTAATGCCATTCAGATTAAAAAACACGGGAGCTACCTACCAGAGGCTTGTGAACAAAATGTTCGCTGGACAGCTCGGAAAAACCATGGAGGTATACATTGACGATATGCTGGTTAAATCCTCGGCTGGGGAAAATCACATTTCCCACCTAAAAGAATGCTTTGATATCCTCAACAAATACGATATGAAACTAAATCCCGCAAAATGCACCTTTGGAGTGCCCTCGGGCGAATTCCTCGGTTACCTCGTCACCGAAAGAGGTATCGAAGCCAATCCGAAACAGATAGCGACCTTTTTGGAAATGCCGTCACCTAAGACAACCAGGGAGGTACAAAGACTGACTGGACGAATCGCAGCTTTGAATGGATTTATATCTAAGTCCACCGATAAATGCCTCCCGTTCTACAAACTTCTAAAAAATAATAAGAAGTTCCTGTGGGACGAGAAATGCGATGAAGCTTTCAAACAACTGAAAGCTTACCTCTCCGAGCCCCCGATCCTATCCAAACCAGTAACAGGAGAACCCCTATACCTATACCTCGCCGTATCAACTGCTGCGGTTAGCGGCGTACTGGTACGAGAGGAGCAAAATGAGCAGAGACCTGTCTATTACACAAGCAAAAGTCTAATAGACGCCAAGACCAGATACCCTACCATGGAGAAGTTAGCTCTGGCAGTCGTAACAGCTGCCAGAAAGCTACGGCCTTACTTCCAATCACACTCGATCGTGGTAATGACCTCACAGCCAATACGCACAATTCTGCACAGCCCTAGCCAATCAGGACGATTGGCTAAGTGGGCCATAGAGCTCAGCGAAAACGACATCGAATATAGACCCCGAGCAGCCATAAAAGCTCAGGTCCTCGCTGACTTCATCATCGAGCTATCGTCCGAACAACTAGATCCAAGAGTTGAAGCTCCGGAATGGAGCATGCATGTCGATGGAGCCTCATCAAAACAAGGTTCCGGAATCGGTCTGAGGCTGACCTGTCACGTGGAGAAACCATCGAGCAATCCTACAGGCTCGGATTTAATGCTTCAAATAACGAGGCCGAATATGAAGCACTAATCGCAGGGTTAAGACTCGCCCTAAGCCTCGAAATCCGAGAGCTGAATGCCTACAACGACTCACAGCTGGTAGCTAGCCAGTTTCATGGGGAGTACGAAACAAGGGACGAAAGAATGGGGGCATACCTCGAAGTCGTACAAAGCCTCACCAAACAGTTCAGAAAATTCGAGCTAACGAGAATCCCACGAGGAGAGAACTCCTCAGCAGATGCGTTGGTCGCATTGGCATCCACATCAGACCCCCTAGTAAAACGAATCATACCCGTAGAGGGAATCGAAAAACCAAGCATCGACATAGCTACCAAAGCCGAGATCGGTAGCAAACCAAAAGAGCGAACAGAAGGTAGCTGCTCCGAATCAGCAGCAACCCAAGTCCTAACAACATTCTGGTTCCCAAAAACCAAAACTCGCAAATTCAAAAAGCACACCACCGGGGGCACGACCCAGCCTCCAAGCACACTTGTCTTCGGAGTAAACACTCGCAGAACGAGATACTCCCCTGAATCTGAAACTTCATCCGAAGACACGATCCCAACACCGGAAGTTAATGACATTCCTCCGGAATTAGGTTCAAGGGGACCTAACCAAGGATTACCCCTGGGGGCACGACCCCCGGCCGCAATAACATCCAGGAACCTGATCCAGCACAAGGACCACCTTCGTCCCTTCACGACAAAATCATAGGAAGAGAGGACTGGAGAATCCCAATCATGCAGTATATTTCGGAGGGCAGGGTCCCCCCCCATAAACGGGAAGCTCGAAAACTCAAAGCAATAAGCGCAAGATACTGCATAATGGAATCTATCCTTTATAAGCGAAGCGTATCGGGACCTTACCTGAGATGCGTCCACGGCCTCAACGCTATTAAACTCATGAAAGAATGCATGACGGCTCCTGTGGAAACCACTCCGGTGGTAGAGCCTTAGCTATCCGAATCAAAAGGCAAGGCTATTTCTGGCCCACACCTTTTATAGATGCCAAAGGCACGCACCTTTTATACATCAACCGTCAGAGAAATTATCCTCGATATCCGCCCCATACCCATTCATGAGATGGTCCATGGATATCATAGGACCACTAGTGGTATAAGGAACAGGAAGGCAGAAGCTACGCTTCCTACTAGTCCTAACAGACTACTTCACAAAATGGATAGAAGCTGAAGCCCTCCAACAGGTAACTAAAGTCGAAACCAAACGGCTCGTATGGAGAGACATCATTTGCCGCCACGGCGTCCCATACGAAATCGTAACCGATAACGGGTCACAATTCATATCTAATGACTTTAAAGACTTCTGCGACAAGTGGAAACGGCCGGACGGAGGCTGCTAATAAATCAGTATTAGCAAACCTCAAGAAACGCCTCGGAATCGATAAAAGTTCGTGGTCTGAGAGGTTACCCGAAGTGCTCTGGGCATGCCGAACCACCCCACGAAGAGCTACGGAAGAAACCCCTTTCTCCCTAGCCTACGGGATGGAAGTCGTCGTCCCAGCTGAAACCATCACAGGGAGCCTCCGCCGAGAGCTCTGTACGACAAATCCCGAAGCTAACAATCAGCTCTTATCAGATCACCTCGACCTCATCAAGGAACGACGGGATCAAGCCTTGCTTCGCATCCAAAACTATCAACAAGCAATGGCTCGACATTACAATTCCAAGGTCAGGTCCCGGTAATTCGCCGTAGGAGACCTGGTACTCAGAAAAGTTTTTAACCATACCAAAGAGCCGAACGCCGGAAAGTTATGGACCAATTGGGAAGGCCCCTACCAAATCATCCACGTGGTACGACCAGGCGTTTAAAGGCTCATGAAGGTACGAACCGGGATACCCGAAATCCGATCATGGAATGCCATGAATCTCAAGAAATACTACCATTAGGTACCTAAAATTCATCGAACTACGTTTGGCTTGATCCCTTGACTGGGTATGTAGGCAGCTCCGTCATGAGTGCAGCCCCAACCTCATCTCTACGCACTCATCTTAGCATCCAAAGGGGACGTGTGTTCAGAACACCCAGCTCAAACTATTAGTTCCATGATTATTATGTATTCCATCAAATTTATCAATAAAAACATCTACTTTCAAGCATCTCATGTTCTATCAAACAAATAAAATCAGGTCCCGGCAAACCCGGACCTAAGGTCTTAAAACCCTACAAATACAATCAGGTCCCGGCAAACCCGGGCCTAAGGTGTTAAAACCCTACAAATAAATCAGGTCCCGGAAAACCCGGGCCTAAGGTCTTAAAACCCTACAAATACCATCAGGTCCCGGCAAACCCGGATATGAGGTCTTAAAATACTATTAATAAATCCAGGACACGGTGAACCTGAACCTGAGATCTTAAAATCCTGTTAACAAAATCAGGTCCCGGCAAACCCGGACCTAAGGTCTTAAAATCCTACCAATATAATCAGGTCTCGGCAAACCCTGACCTGAGGTCTTAAAATCCTCCAAATAAATCCAGGTCACGGTGAACCTGAACCTGAAGTCTTAAATCCTTCGAATGAGCTCAGGCCCCTACGAACCTGAGTCTAGAAACTCAAAAAACTTTAATAAGTTTCGAAGACTTGAAAATATTCAAACGAATTCAGATATACGATAAGCTATTCTTAATGGCTTCAAAGGCTACTTAAAAAGATTTGGATCCCTAACAGATTTTGGTCCAGTCATGGAACTCAGTTCCGATAACCCAAACGACCAAACGTAACTCGGATCTAAGTAAAATAAACCAAAAAAAGTTAAATAACTTGAAACCAAGATTAAAACCGAGAAATGAAACAAGCTTTAAAAGCCTCCTCAGGCCATTAACGATTCAAAAGATCCTAACACATCAAAGGTTTAAAAGCCTCCTCAGGCTATAAGTCTTAAAACATAAGTAAAAGCCCGTAGGGCAGGCGTCCTAAAAACAAGAGGAATAACAGGTCTTTAACCTTCTTGACCATCACCGCCAGAAACCTTCGAAGCATCACGATCCTCCTCGATCGCCTCGCTACCCGGAACATCTTCATCCATCCCCTTGCCATCGTCTCCCGGAATCATGTCAACTGGGGCTAAATCAGGACCCACCAAACCTAAATTAGAACCATATCCTCCAGAAAAGGACAGATTAAACGTGTTAACCTCAAAAGTACCTGAGCACTCTGAGAGTTGAGGAAGAGGAAGCTTGCTGACCGAGAAGTCAGAAACCTGAGCTTTCTCGTAGGCAGCAACCGCTTCTGGCATCATAGACATCAAACGATTATACTCATTCTCAGCACTTTGAATCTCATTTGTTAGCAAATCCTTCAAGAGATCCGTATTCGCTTGAAGCTCCTGGGCGTAGATCTGAAGATCAGCCTCATCCTTTTTCTTGGAGAACTTCTCTTTAACAGAGATAAGGATCTTATTGTAATCTTCAATGACCTCCTTCTTTCCCCTTCTAACAGAAAATTTAACTTCAGCCTCCTTGTTCTTCTGACTGACTTGAGACGAAGCAATAAAATCCTAGACCTGTTGCTCAGCAACCCTTCGAGCACTGTCCAGCTCAGAAATCCTCCTACCCTTCACCTTTACATCGATCTCTAAACTCTCGATCCTCCCTTGCTGATTGTCAGATTTCAAACCAAGCCTCTCAACTTCGGATTGCAGCATCGCCACCTGGTCACGCTCAATCTTAGTAGTCTTAACCAACTCGGTGACCTCGGCTAGCTCCTCAGCACCAGGAGCGTTACTCACTGCTTCCTCAAACTTGAATTGAGCCCTATTAACAGCACCAGCCAACTACAGAGAAACAAGTAACAAAAATAAATATCTCTCTAGGAAAAATGACAAAAAGAGGGACAAAAACCCATACCTGACCCATGTAGTGAGCAATCTCAATGAACTCATCCTTGTTAGTCAGATTGCTAACGGGGGAAGAGAACACCCTGTCCGCTTCATGTGCCTCATCAGCGTAGCCAGACCCCACGGATCGTCAAGAATCGATCCAGGCTTTGAATGCGAAAAATTCCACCCAACGGTTCCCCCCCTCGAGGATGATGAGGAGGACCTGGAAGGTTTGTCACCTTGATGGGTCCAGGACCTTTTGCTCCTGGGGAGGTCAATCTCGGAAGGATCTTTGGTCATCTGAGGCTCAACTTCCGCGACCCGAATGTCAGGTCGAGGAATTGTCTCCTGAGCTCCCTTTTCTTCAGTAGGGTTAGCGTCCTTAACCAAAACAGAAGCTCCATTGTCAAGAACCTCTTTCACAGAGCTGAGGAAAGACCCTCCCTGGTTCTTTTCACTTCCACGAGAGGTGCTGGCTGCTTTCGCTGGCCTACCCCTAGATCGGAACGACGGTTGAAGAGGCATCTTGGTTGATCGAGTTCTGTCAGTTTCAGAAGTACTAGCTCCCGTTGAAACTGTTACCACCGTGTCACCTTCAGAAACTGCATCAACAAACTCTTTCAGAACTCAAACATTATAAAAACAAGTTATATATATGAAGCTAAACAAGCATATTACCTTCCAACTCTGCAATCGGGATTGGAGTTAAGAAAGAAGCGTGATATCGATCCGGAAACCTGGCCGCACCTATTTGAGAGGTAGTGTACGACGCCCAGGTGCACGGAGTTTGCTGTAGCTTCCGAAAGAGAGCCCTGGTAAGCTTGCCAGTAAGCGTGGGAGGATCTTCAATATCTGTAAATGATACAAGGCATACATCAGGATACTGCAAATAGAAGTATATGAACGCAATCCTAGTAATCCTAACCAGAAGGATCAGACCAAACGGTCCTAAGGGCACGACCCACAGGAACCGTTGAAGGGTCAATCTTCACATAAAAATACTTCTTCCGCCAATCGTCATCGCTGCTGGAAAACTTAAAGATACCTAACCTGGGACGATCCGCGAGATAATAGGTCCCGCTACCTCCCTCTTTCGAAGCACTCTCCTTTATCGAAAAGAGGCTCATCAAATCTTTAATCCCAACAGCGACTCCTTCCTCCTTGGACCTAGTAAGGAAACCGTTTATCACCCTGATAACGGAAGGACAGAGCTGGGGAAGGGCTAGTTGGTAGTGATTGAGGAGATCTAGTAGAAGGTCAGGGAGAGGAAATCTAAGATGACTCTTGGATATGTAGTTCTCGTGAACACAGAACCAGCCTTCCGGGGTCGTCTCGGGGGTTTCGTGATCTTCACAAACCCTAGCTAACTCCTTACGACCCAGAGCCTGGACCATAAGGTTAACTACCTCCTGACTCCTCAACGCCGAAGGCGAGTGGGATCTGGAGGGTAGATTCTCACCGGAACCACCGGTCCTTTTGTTTTGTTTGGAAACTCTATGGGCTATCGATTCTTTAGCTTTCTTCCTCTTATCAGCCTTCTTCATGGACTCACCCACCTCTTGTTTCACCTTCATAATTCGAGCACCGGTGGCAGAAATCCCGGTTTCACCAGCGCCTTCTTTCGGACCGGACATAACAGGGAACGAAGAAAAGAGATCGGGAAAAATAAAAAGAAACTGGAATTGATAAACCAGAATTCGCGAAGTAAAACTTTAGAGAGAATCAACTCGAACCTCGTTTCGAACTTATAAGAAAAGGCTGTAAAAAAAATACAGTAAAGTAGAAAGAACCAGAAGAAGTTACCTGGGGAAACTGAATCGAGGCGTGGAGAGAGTGGGGAAGTTGGAGTTAATGTAAACAGCTTTATATCCTATCAAGCCTCGAGAATCGGAGGATAATTATTTCAAAATCCTTTTAATCTGAGTCGTTGATTTCGTTAAGTCCAATCATATCCATCGGATCAAGTAAAATATATCCTCGAGAGAAGAACACGAGTAATCATTATCTAAACGAAAAATTAGGATTCGGCGGCTAGGTCTAGCTCCCGAGAAAAGTATCTTTTCTCGAAAGCTGGGGGCAACTATTTGGCCCAAATATGGCCCGTTAGCTGAAATTAGCGGATCAATCAAATCAAGCCTAATAATGGGCCACGCGTGAATTGTCGTTTCAAAGGAGAATGGAGCTCACCTAGGGACGGAGGCTACTTCAAAGGATTTCGATAAAAGAGGTCACAAGGAAGAGGTCTGGCTTCTCTCGTAGGAACCTAATAAAACAGCCTAGGATACGAAGATAGAGGTGTATGATTCGGTCAAAAGGAAGCTGTTGCAAATCCCTCAGTTTACGGAGGCGATCTCAGAGACTAATTAGGAGAAGTTAAACGGGACCTGAGGCTGTTTAAAGGAGGAAGAAATGAAGAGAAAGGAAGGACTTTAGATGAACTTTCATATATATTATCATTCAAAATCATTCAGAGATTTCTTTGTATTCATCTTAATCATCCTTGTAACCCTTATTCGTCAATACAATCTTATTCATTCTTTAAGTTCTAACAGGATTCAGCCCACGATTGTCTTTCCCCCAATCTAAACCTAACCTAAACTAGAGAGTGAGTTCTACCCATCACAGAAACCAGTTTGAATTCAAAAGAAATGATCTGGTTTGAATTAAGCAAGAAGAAGTCACATGGGTGCATAAGGAGTTGTGTAGAGCTGTCACTATCACCACGGAAGGTTGTGTCTCTCCTCTTGTCCCTTTCTACTCTTCCTGGATGTCCAGACCTTGGATGTATCCCCTTTGGCTTCATCTCATCCCCTACAGAATTAATTTTTTATGTTTCCTTGTTTTAATAATTGTTTAGTCTTGTGTACTGCCTATTTAAAGGCTTCTCCATCACTTGTAACATTTATCTAATATCAATACAAGTTTCTCAGTCCAATTTCGTGTGCTCTCTCTCTGTTTCTTGTGTTTAACTCATATTCACAATGTAGAGACCTAGGCAACATGATTTGGGACGCTGCCTTAAGGCAGCCTAGTACTTGTCAAATACTCACTCTAAACTTTTATTTCTCTTCTCTTAAGCTCTAGATTACTGATTCTAAATTTCATTCTCCTTAAGTGAACAAACTGAAAGTGTTGTGTCACTTTTCATGGATTAGATTCAAACTAGAGATTGTTTGCCACACATAACCAGTTTAGTATCTAGGATCTTGGTTATAGTGTAGGCTGCTTCATATAACCAGTGTACTCTCTAGGACATTTGGTTGTATTGTTAAGCTGTGTAAGGTGATTCAACCACCAGTTGGTTGTCTCTTCCTTTGTATGGTGAGTTCATGTTGCTTGGTTGAAGGGGATTCAGTTACAAGTTAACTGGATACTCTCTTGACATGAGACAAACACTCATGAATTCCAACAGATGATATCATCAACATACATTGAGAGTTGTGCTCAGCTTGTTGTACCAGGCTCTAGGAGATTGTTTGAGACCTTAGATTGCCTTCTTGAGCCGAAGAACATTTCCATTCTTTACTAAGTGTTCCAGGCCTGGTGGAGGATCCATGTAAACCTCATCTTCAAGTTCTCCTTGAAGAAAGGCATTCTTCACATCCATTTGCCAGAGACCCCACTCAAGGTTAACCGCAAGAGACAGTAAGATTCTAATGGTGTGAAGTTTTGCAACTGGTGCAAAGGTATCCACATAATCTTCTCCATAAGTTTGAGTAAAGCCTCTTGCAACCAACCTAGTTTTCTTCCTATCAATCTTTCCATTTACCAAGTATTTGATGGTAAAGATCCATCTACTGGTCACAGCCTTCTTCCCTTTTGGCAACCCACTCTCATACCATGTGTCATTCTTAATCATCGCACTTGCTTCAGCACCAACTGACTCCTTCCACTCCTTGTCTTTAACAACTTCCTCATAAGACCTTGGTATATAGCTCTCGTCCAGACTGACCATAAAGGAACAATGCTCTTCTGGATACTCAGTAAGGGAACAGACCACTTGGGATGGATGAGCAACCGCTTGGGCATTGTAGTATACCCTAGTGTTAACCCAATCAGATGGTGGTCTTCTTATCCTAGAACTTCTCCTCAACTGTTGCTGCTGTTCTACTTCCCTTTCCTCCGGTTCTTCCTCCCCTTGATGTTTAGTACTTCTCTGACCTTCTTGGGTATCTCCACCTTGATCATGAGATCCGGAACTTCTATCTTCCTCTGGAGAGTCAAACTCTTCTTGTCCTGAATCAAACTCTTCACTACTGCCAGAGTTTTCACCTTCTTGTTCTTCAGTGTTTCCCCCCCTCATGACCAAGGTGGGGAGACTGGTTTGCTTCATTCGTCCCTGCTGGACCACTTCCATTCGGGTTCTTGGTCACTCCAATGCCAAGACCTTCCAAGATGATCCTCAGAGTTGCTGCCTTATCCGAGGTAAGGTCCTTCAACTCTTCTTGATTCTTTTCCTCATAATACCCCCTTTCTTCTATGAACTTGACATCCCAAGACACCAGAACTCTTCTTGCCACCGGATCATAACATTTATATCCCTTTTGAGTTGTGGAGTAGCCTATGAACATTGCTTTTGTACTCTTGGCTTACAACTTGTTTCTCAGCTCTCCTGGAATCAGCACATAACACAAGCACCCAAAGACCCGCAGGTAGTCCACTGATGGCTTGTACTTGTTTAAGACTTCAAAGGGAGCTTGGTCTTGTAATACCTTTGTGGATGTGCGGTTGATTAGATAACAAGCTGTAGTCACAGCATCACTCCAAAACCTCTTGGGAACATTTGCTTGAAACATTAGGGACCTTGCTACTTCCATGAGAAGGCGGTTCTTTCTCTCAGCAACTCCATTCTGCTGAGGAGTGTATGGGCAACTAGTCTGACGAAGAATCCCATGTCGAGCTAAGTGATCCTTGAAGGCATGACTTGTGAACTCTCCTCCATTATCTGATCTAAAAATTTTGAACTTAGCATGATAATGGTTAGTCACATAAGATTGAAAGTTCTTAAATGCATCAAGGACCCTATCTTTTGATGGAATGAGTGTTAACCAGGTGTATTTAGATTTATAATCAATGAATGTTACAAAGTACTTATGATTATCCCTAGATATGCAAGGAGCAGTCCAAACATCATAATGAATTAAAATCAAAGCACTTCTCATAAACAGTAGATGATCTTGGAAAGACATTCTTACAATGCTTGCCTAAAATGCAAGCTTCACACTCATTATTTTCGAAAACAACACCTGGTAACATCAAGTTCAAAGCTCTAACATGAGGATGTCCTAGTCTAGCATGCCACAAAGCATTCTTATTCAAGCAGAAGAAACAGTAGTAAAGGAACAACTGAAATTAGAAACATGATCATGATCTTCAAGCATATATAACTCGCCCTTGGTAACTCCTTTTCCAATCATCCTTTGGCTCTCAATATCCTGAAACTCAACCTCGTTAGGACTGAATATCACCTTACAATTCAAATCATTAGTGCATTTCTTAACTGATAACAAGTTTGAAGTGAATTCAGGCATATAGAAAGCTCTTGAGTTCTTACTAAATAGTTTTAGATTTCCCACTCCTCTAATAGGAATCTTATCACCATTAGCAATCATGACATGACCATTAGCTGGTTCAATGTCTTTGATCAGATTGGTGTCACTTATCATGTGATGGGAAGCTCCTGAGTCTACTATCAGTGGTTTAGATGAGCTATTAGCAATATGACAAGTACCTTTAGGACTAGAACAAGCAAGACTTTGGCGGTTCATTTTATCTTCTATTGTCCTACCAGTTCTATCAGTCCTAAGATCATTCACATTTCCTAGCTTACTAGCAATCATTGAAGCACCAAGAGAATACCCATTAAGGTTACCAAAGGTGTTACCATTCTCTTTAAGCATTTTGATGAGAGCTTCAATGTCAGACCTCCTTATGTAGTCTTGATCATTGTTCTGCTGGTACGTCCCGTGTAGGCAACAAGGGACTTTGCTTCACTTGCCTCCCTCTTATCACCATCAGTTGTCTTTCTTGAAACGGCACCAGTTGACCCTTCCGAGATGTGAGCTCTAGCTTCCCTCTCCTTCATGAACTTGGCCGGCTTGAGATGTGGGTGAAGGATCCAGCACTGACTCTTCTTGTGGCTGTGTTTCTTGCAGTGATCACAGTTACCATTGAACCTCCGGTCCTCATACTTGTTGAAAGCTGCCTTGTTTTCCATTGGTGTTTCAACCTGATCAGTTTGTGCAGCTTGGTTAGCCAATGTAAGTTCCCCCTTACCTCCAAACAGCCCAATAGAACCTTGCTCCTTTTGTATCTGAGCACACACATCTTCTAAAGATGGAAGTTTCTCAGCTCTCAGGATATGCTTGATGAGGCTGTTGTAGGCTGGGTTTAGAGTGAGCAGGAGCCCAAAGACCTTATCTTGCTCACACCTTTCATTCAGCTCATCAGCATCAACCGTGCTTGGTCTCAGCATCTCTAGCTCAGACCAGAGTGCTCGGAACCTCCCAAGATGCTTAGTGAACTCCATATCATCTTGTAACAACCCGTTGATTGTTCTCTTCACCTCAAACACCCTGCTCAGCTTTGAGATATTTTCATACACCTTCTTCAAGGTATCCCATAGATCCTTTGCGGTTTCACAGTGGCTATAAGCTTCCATGATAGGAGTCTAAAGGGATCCTTGAAGTAGTGTCATCACCATCATGTCTTCTTGCTGCCATTTCTCCACCTCACTTGTGGCACTTGCAGCTTCACCCTCTTGAGTAATGAGCTTAGGAGCTTCACCGGATGTGATATGACCCCATAAGCCCTTACTTCCCACCGCAGTCTTCACCAAACGAGACCACAATAGATAGTTACTCCCCTTGAGAGTAACCCGAACCTTCATGCTAACACTATCCATCTACAACCAGCTTGACTTCAAAAGCTTGGAAACGAGTAGACCTTTACCTTAGAACACGGATGAACCCAGAACCAAAAAGAAAGGTTGAGTCTTTGAAGGTAAGAACGAGAAAGACTCAAGCTTTTACACCACGCAAGCTTCAAACTTTAGTCTTCTACCCGGAACTACCAAGAACAGCTTTGGATCTTCAAAAATCTCCAACCTTGATCTTCTTCAACTTGATGAACACAAACCCAGATCGTGATGAACCAGGCTCTGATACCATAAGATCTTTTGAGATCTTAGATGAATAAGTGACCAGAACTGGAAAAGAAACAAATTTGATGAAGAGAAGACTTGATATAGACTAAGAACTAAGAAAGATTATGAGAGACTAGAAGAACATTATGAGACTCGAAGGTTTAGAGAGAACTGTATGTTTTATTCATAGAGAGAGTCCGGAATATACAGAGAGGAATACAAGGGTTTCGTAAAGCAAAGAGAGGGAAAGTATGTGGACAGGAGAATAGGCGCGTCCCATGGTTCAAACGAGTGGCTCTGGTGGCTAGATGCTAATGGCATCTTGACTAGATGCTCCTCACTTTACAGCTTGCACTGTCTGGTAAGCTTGACCGAGCCTTATCCACAAACCGTAACCTTGGCGCCTAAAGCTTCAAGGTTTACTAGAACCAAACCTTCTCTTCCACTCCAAGTTACCCACTCGTTCTTCTCATGGTAACTAATCTCCTTTTTACCTTTTTCACCTCAGTAACTTTTCTTGTACGGACAACCCCATTTTTGCACATTACCAAAACATGGTTTAAAGTCCTTTTGGGTCGACCTTGTACGGCATGTATGGCCTGTACGGCCTTGTACGGCCTGTACGGCCTTGTACGGACAAGGTCGACTCAAACCCTTCCCTTTTCCTCCTTCTCTCTATTCAACACAAAGTAGATACCTCAACTTAACACTCCCCCTCAAACTTGACCATATGGAACAAGTCAAGCTTGGAAGGCTATGAGATCTCCCTCATTAAAAACCTCACCAAAGAGAAAACCCTTGTTGGGATAAAACCCTTTGATGAGGGAAAAAGAGTGGAGACCCCATAGCAGGATTAGCTAAGTTGGTTTAGATCAAGGAGTCCCAAACTCACATGGATGGACTCCATTGTCTTCTGTCTTGCTGCCTTTGTAAACACATCCGCCAACTGATCCTCACTCCTTGTATAGCATGGCAAAATCACTCCTAATCCAATCATTTGCCTCACCTTGTGACAATCCACCTCAATGTGCTTGGTTCTTTTATGGAAAACTGAGTTGGAGGCTATATGGATTGCGGCTTGATTATCACAATGCATGGTCATTGGTGTAGACTGATCAACCTCCACATGTTTCAGAATGCCTTTGATCAACACCAGCTCGTTTGTGAGCTTTAGCATTGCCCTATACTCAGCTTCGGCACTGGAACAAGAGACCACATTCTGCTTCTTGCTCTTCCAGGTAACTAGGTTCCCACCTATGAAGGTGCAATATCCAGTGCTCGACTTCCTGTCCATCCTATCTCCTGCCCAATCCGCATCACAATAACCCACCACTTCGGTGCTTCTGTTGCACCCCATCCATACTCCAAGGTTTGGTGATCCGTTGAGATACATCAGGATCCTTTCAACCATGTGCCAGTGATGTTCCTTTGGGATTTGCATGTGTTGACTCACCTGGTTCACAGCAATACAGATATTAGGTCGAGTAATGGTAAGGTAAATGAACTTACCTTAGGTAAATTGACTCACCTGGTTCACAGCAAAACAGACTCGAAAGTTTAGAGAGAACTGTATGCTTTATTCATAGAGAGAGTCCGGAATATATAGAGAGGAATACAAGGGTTTCGTAAAGCAAAGAGAGGGAAAGTATGTGGACAGGAGAATAGGCGCGTCCCATGGTTCAAACGAGTGGCTCTGGTGGCTAGATGCTAATGGCATCTTGACTAGATGCTCCTCACTTTACAGCTTGCACTGGCTGGTAAGCTTGACCGAGCCTTATCCACAAATGGTAACCTTGGCGCCTAAAGCTTCAAGGTTTACTCGAACCAAACCTTCTCTTCCACTCCAAGTTACCCACTCGTTCTTCTCATGGTAACTAATCTCCTTTTTACCTTTTTAACCTCAGTAACTCTTCTTGTACGGACAACCCCATTTTTGCACATTACCAAAACATGGTTTAAAGTCCTTTTGGGTCGACCTTGTACGGCCTTGTACGGACAAGGTCGACTCAAACCCTTCCCTTTTCCTCCTTCTCTCTATTAAACACAAAGTAGATACCTCAACTTAACAACATGTGGGGGCTTTATAGCCAAGACACAAACAACTCACAAGACTACAAACACACTAAACTAACAATATAAGGGGTAAACTAAACTAATAATATTGTATGGAAAGATGATTCAGAACTGGCTGGACAGACTGGTGTAGAGCAGGCTGTTGTAGACAGACTGGCATGTCCAAAGGAGGTGAAAGGGACAGGAGGAGAGGCACACCCTTCCTTTGTGACAGTGACATGTCTACACAACTCCTTATACACCCCATGTGACCTCTTCTTGCTTAAATCAAACCAGATTGTTCCAATTGCATTCAAACTGAATTTCCTTGACTTCTAGAACTTCGACCACGTCCACAAGGTCTTCCCCGCTCACTTCTTTCCTTGCAAGTCAAGTCTGGTTAGGTTTTCGATGAACTGTAGACAGCTTCAAATCTTCTTACTTTTCTGTCCCGGTTTGAACCTTAATCCAACTTGCTTCTTCTTCTTCTTCTCTTTCTTTCATTATTCCAACACTCCCCATCAAGCTTGACCATAAGAATCCTTTGGAAGGCTTGGAACTGAGATTACTTGCCTCATTAAAAACCTAATTTATAGGGAAAAAGAGTACAAGCATCCAGCTTGGGGATTCACAACTTTATTGGCAAGTAAGGCACGTCATTCCTTTCCTTGCTTCACACTGAAATTGGTTTCTTCTAAACCTTCTTCTTATTTACAGCTTGTCTCCCCCTTGATTCTTCCTTCTTGCCTTCTTCATGGGTTGAGATCAAGCCAACATGTCTTTGGGATGATAATGAGGAGTCTCTTCCCTCTTGGCTTGCACCTGAATTCCTCACTTCATCCTTCTTCGGAGTGGCCTTGCAAAGTGACATGTAGAACTGACTTGATAGGGAGACTTTGCAAAGAGTTAGCTGCCATCTTTTCAGTGAACTGCCTTCTCTTTGCTCAGCCAAGTATATCCCTGGTCAACTCCACGTTTTCCTTTGATTCAGCTTCAACAATGGGTCCTTGGCTTCTCATTAACACCCCTCCTCAAGCTTGACCAGAGATTGAGAGTATATGGCCAAGCTTGAAGTTGAGAGCCAATGACAACCAACACCTTGAGACCACAGCTCTCTTGGCTTGAATTGTGGCCTTTCTCTCTTGAGGAACCTCCTGTTCACCCTCTTGGCATCAGGTAAGACCTCTTGAGCAATCTCTACACATCACCAATCATCCTCTCTACCATCTTGGGAGTTAATGGACACAATCAGTGTCCAAAGTGTTGTTGGGAAGTGGGCAATCTGTCCATGGTCAGGAATGTACATCTTCTGTATGCTCTGAACTCATGGGCTTCTTCTCTTTATGTTAAGGAGGCACAGCTTATCAAGAACCTGAGCTGATTTCTTGAACCTCCACCCCATGGGGGCTTAGTGACACAGAAGTTGTTTGAGGTGTGGATTGACTCTCCAACACCTCTTCTCCTTGATTCCCTCTTTCTTGGCAGTGACACACTTCAAACCTCTCCTATCCTCTTGCTGGTCGTGGGTCTTGGGGATCACAGAATAAGCTTCAGCTTTATTGGCCAGAGAATAGTTTGAACAGCCTAGCTTTGATGCTTCTTCAGTGACTTTGCTCCCAAAATAATTTTCTCCATGGGTTTTCTTCAGCATTTTGGACAAGAGGAGGTGGGTTGGTTCCTTCTTTGGACCCCTTGAAGTCTCTGGAGTCGCCATTTCAGTTTCAGTCTCCATCTTGGAGAGTTTTGTGTTGAGATGAAGCAGTAATAAGCAAGAAACACTTTGATCTGAGGTTACTTGTGAGACAAGCATGTCCGTACAACCTAGGGTTTATTGGGTGCCTTGCACGTCAAGAAAACAAGGGAGTAGACCTAAGAGGGTTCCAGAAGTCCCTGCTCGTTTTGTCTAAGGCAAAGAAGATATTTTGAATAGCAAAGAAGTGGGATCACATGTGAAGAAAGGGATCCAGACGCTGGGGACCAGTCACTGTCCCTGCTCTGGTTCTGGTCCACCACAGTGGGACAGTTTGAACTGTTCCTCCCCCCTCCTTTGTTTATTGTTTAACTTGTCCTCTTGTTTAGCTTATTTTATTATTTCTGGTCTGGAAGCCCTTGTTTGTTTCCCTTTAAATAGACAACCTAATGTAACCATCTAAAGTAAGGGAAATAAATCTATTCTTGTTCCCTAAACTCTCTCTCTCTCACACTCGAAAATTATTCTCTCTCTTGCTGTTCTTCATGTTCTTGAGCAGAACTCCTCTGTTCTTGACTTAATCTCTCTTTAATTATCATAAACTCACATGGTATCAGAGCACTTATGCTCTTGGGACCTATTCTTCTTCATTCTTTTCAGTTAACTTCCGCAAATATCTGAGTTTTCTTTTCTATTTTTGGCAAAGTTCATCTTGTTCTTCAGTTGTTCTTCATTTCCAGCTCCAGAAATTGCCAAAAATGGAAAATACCAAAGTAAACATTCCAGTTACTCTCAAGGGAGCTAACTACCTTTTATGGTCAAGGCTTGCCAAGACAGCCTTGGGAGGACAAGGTCTCTGGTCCTATGTGACTGAAGACAAACCATCAAAGAAGACCATCCTAGGAGAGGACGGTACTGAAGTGGTGTTGGCTGACAAGGACAAATGGGGTCAGGAG